>WOGN01007183.1:0-11988 GCA_015342105.1 Leptinotarsa texana | reverse complement strand
TTGTTTCAAAAGGTCTCCAGAAAGCCATATTGATGAAAGTACTCAAAAACACTGAGATTCTCACAAAAGTTGCTTTAAACGATGGTTTTGGAACATTTGGTGTAAAAGTTGAAAACTTTTTCTAGAGATCAATTACCCTAACACCAAACTGATATTTTTTCACTCGACGCGCGTTTCGCTAACAAGGTAGCGTCTTCAGGAGAAGCAAATTGATACTGAATCTAAAGACAGGGGTTAGCTGTTTATATACTTAAAGGTTTTTGGTCCGATGTGGACTTCGTTTGTTAAATGATGATTACCTTGATCAATTTTTTCGGCCACTACCTGCAAACTAATTTGTCAACAATAGATTAGAAAGCGGACAAAAGTGGACCAAAAGATACATGGGAACAAAGCTGTTATTTGGATATTCACTTATTATTTTTTAAAGTATTTTCATGTTTTTAAATGAAAAATAATGAATATCAACTATGAAAAGATTCACAGTACGTCAATTGAAAGAGTGGAGCTGAACATCATTTGAATTGTTTGTACGGAAAATGCCTACTTTTACTGATCAAATCAAAAGTTTATGTAATTTTTGTATTGAAGTTGACACTTTCCAAAAAACATATATTGATAATGAAAAGTTGTATCAGTTTGAAGCTCAGCAGAAGAAACTAAATGATGTGTTGAAAATTGAAACTCACCTGTATAATTTTGAGTATGAGCGTTGTATTTTGGAAGTCGTATTCCAAAGAGAAATGAATCTGTCCAACATTTTCTGAAGGTTCAGAGTTGTCAATGTACATGTCCACCAGTGATATTGAGCGGTTCTGAAGAAAGGCCATCTGGAACAAAAGAACATTTCAACAGTCCGAAATTAGCAAACTAATTCGAAATTGCGCGAAAAATATGTATCTGTACGTTACCGTACAATATTTTCTTCAAATATGTTTAACAATGAACAGTTAACTATTAGTAGTGATCGCTCAAAATGAAGTATGATAGTCAAATATTGAAATATTGATTGAAATATAACAAACGAATAGTCAGAATCACACCGTTTCTTGTTGAAAAAACATGTCACTCGCTCATTATGAGCAGTATACAGATGCGGAAAACACATATCGGAACATATGAATCGCAATGGGGTTTTGTAACATTGAATTGAACTTGGTTACTTTCACCTCAATTCTAAATTACTTCATAGGTGTTTTTTCCATTGATGGTAACCTGGGTTCTGTGAAATACCCTTATATTTTACAAAATCAAATTATTTCCTAATCATTTATGGGGGCATTTGGTTTCGATAGGTTGGTTGTTTGAGTTACAATGAACGACCAGTGACACAGTTTCTCCTAAATATATTTTCGGTCGATTGATATCTACACCTGGCCTTCTAGATCACCAGATTTATCTCTTTATGATTTCTTTCTTTGGGGGTATCTGAGAAAATGTGTCTATCGGCATGAATTTCAGAGAGCTACCAATTTTGAACGATCTGAACGAATTGTCCTTTTAGATAATCAAATCTTGATGAGTTAGGGGGAAAATCATACAACTTTGTACCAGAATTATGCCAAATGAACTCAGAGAAGTTAGATTGTCTCTATAATACAGATTTAAGTAAGTAAGTAAATTTATCCAATTCAGTTATAAGACAAATTTCATAGTCGTCTGTTACTAATGGATAAAAAATAAAATAAAATTGAAATTATATTTTATTTTTCTGTATTACCAAATATAGTGAACAAAGTGAAGAAAGGGAGAGATAGTAAGAAGAAGATAGAGGTTGAGAAAGAGAGAGAGAGAAAAATCTGTCTGTAATGCGCTTCGAAAGACACCTGTAATAATAGATATTTCTTATTCAAGTATCAGAAGAAGCATATCATAATTATTGCTAACAAATTTTTTCAATTCTATTTTGAATTTGAGTTTGTTTCTCATGCCAAGTTTGGGTCACAGATAGATTATAAATTTTTGATTATGGAACATTCGTGGTCTTAACTGAACTGTTACGGGTATTGAAAGCATGCTGTACAAATTTGATTGAAGAATTAGCAGTTCATAATAAACTCTGAAAAATGTAAGTTTTTCTAACACCGAATAATCCAGTTTCATCATACAACGACTGGGTACATGTCCTCCGATCTTTTTTCATCATGATTCTTATTAATGAATTTTCAATCAATTTTACGTTAAGGTACCACCCCATACAATTGTAATGTATTATGGAGTTAGCCAAGGCATTATACACCATCAGTATCATTTCCCTGTTTAGTATATTCCTGAGCTGATAAAATTTATATATTAATTTACGTAGTTTTGTTACTGTATAATCAATGCGTACATTCCACCGAAGAGATTGGTCTACTAATACCCCTAGGAATTTTATTGTATCCGTTATCTGTATATAGCTACAGCTACAATTGGGAACATTTGCACAAGATGTTTTGTGGATTTTTATGATGTTTGTAGCTCGTTGATCTCTAGTTGTTGGAGCAAATGCAATAAATTTGATTTATTTAACATTGACACTCAATGTGTGTCAATGTCATCAGCAAATGAAGTTATTCCACCATTGAAATCAGCAATTTTGAAGAATCATTCACCTTGACAATTTGTGTTCTATTTGTCAAATAGTCTTCAAATATTTTCAAAGCAACACCCCTCACACCAATGTTAGCTACACGTTGAAGCTAAACGTTGGCTATTGTTTGGCACAACAAGGTTTATGGGAACCTTCATTCCATTAGGTTTAACGTTTTTTCTTCAGTTACATTTCACTTTGGTTTTCAGAACTACATGTTACGTTATTTTGAGTTTTGGAGAACATTTTCAGGTTATTTTTCATTTGAAGCATGTATTTTATTTTTGAAGTCGTTATGGCAGAAAGTCATCGCAGCAAATACTTCGAACCATTCTACATCAACGTAGAGTGGTTCAACACAATAGTTGATATTTTATTTCGAAAAAATTTCTCACTTCAAACTAGTCGACTGCTGTCACAAACCCCCTCCAGGATACATTGGTATTCATATGTTCCGATGTTTGTTTTCCGCATCTGTATAAATTCGCAGTAAATAGGAGAATTTCTATTCTGAGATGTATTTCTTAAATATTTTGAATCCATACCAATGAGGATATGAGGACAGTGTTATCCAAGAAGTAAAATTATCAAATTATCAATATTAATCTTTTTGTGTGAGTGACACTTCATCTTTGACAAACGTAGACTACATTGTATATTTTTACTTCATCCTAGTTAGAAGAGTATCCATGATGAAACTTCCCTGGAAAAATAAAATTCTAAGAAAAACACATTTTTATCAACTTCAAAACACTAATTAATTTCGGTCAATTAATTGCCTACATTATTCACAAAATCCCTCGCGCAATGAAGAGGAAGAATGTAAGTGAACTTTTTCAACGAAAATTTAATTAAATTGTAATTTGTGATCTGTAAATTAATTGAATTTAGTGAGAATTTCCATTTAGAATTAATTTGCGATTCAATGGACTTCGAAGAGAGTAAATTGAAAGGAAAATAAATGTCCATCAAGGATACTGAACCAATTTGACTCTGCTAGTTGAATAAAGTTTACATGAATTATTCACGTATTCGAGAGTCACGAATATGAGGTGGCAATAAAGTCACGATCGACATTATTAGTCGGCTGATATGACACAAAGAAATGGCTGAAAAATCGAAATTTTTATTTTGTTTTTCTAATCATATTAGATCAAACTGATCTTCTTCTAATCTTTCCCAACACCAAACCGTTATTTTAACACCTCGACACGTGTTTTGATCAACAAGTGATCATCTTCAAGGGAAAGATCTAACTGATTTTTCTCCAAATGTTCTGAGAAACATCAAAGTTTCGAAAAAAAAAAAAGTATATTTTATGAAATACTGTGAAGTTACATCTTCAGGTGTATTTTCACAGGTAGTGTGAAAAACCCTTGATTCAATACTTTGAGAGCTAGAATTGTCATGAAATGATTTGATGAAAACGATTTTTGCACTACTAGAACTAGGGCGTCTTTTCTCGACGCGCATTTTGCTAATCCATTCAGTATTATCAGGAGATTATTAAAACTGAGCAGTAACTCGATTGACGGAATTAACATCCAAAGAGTGGCATTATTGAAGAAGAAAACGGATTCCATGTTGTGTTTAATATCAATCATCCAGATTCTCATTGCCATCAACAAAACAATGAAGTAGTTGTTTCAGAAAAAAAAAGTAGGTGTACTGCTTAAAACGGGAAATGAATATGACAGAAAACAAGTCCAATAATACTTTTCCAACAATGGAATGACCAGTGTCACCTCATATATAAAAAAGTTCGTGGTGTATGGATAAAAGTCATGAATAATGAGTTCAACGAATATAACCTGCATTTCGTTTGGGATGACAGAATCTTCATCAGTAGAAGAGAGTTTGTAATGAACTATTGGAACTTTAATGAGAAACAATCCAAGTTTTTATGCCTTGAAAGGTATTTTTGGCAAAGATACTTCTCAACAGACGTTAAAAAGCCTAAATCCTAAAGTCAAAGACAAATTTTTTAATTGAATTGAGTCCTTTGGTAGAAATATATCTAATGTACCTTTAAAGAAATACCAGGACTACAGTGTCAATCTGAGTTCTTCTCTGAAGGACATGATCAAATGAGATCAGAAAATTTTTTGATTCAAGTCGACATTTTGGTGCAATGAAAACCAAAACTTCTGGTCAAAAATGGATCTGATAAAATATTGTCTCCAAGCTGTTATGCATAGAAGTTTCAGTTTGATCTTTCCAGAGTATCCACTATATTTGTCCACTATATATTTGATAAACAGGGCTTGGTTGTGAAAATATGCAGAAATAGTTTGAAATTAGTTTTTCTATACCTCTTTTTCTACATTATCTATCTACGATAACATCTGCCTTTTACAGTAGCAATACAATTACAACATTAAACATTTCAACATCAAAGCATTTAGCATTGAATGCAACATCAATAAGATATATGTATACTCAAATTCAACAGACTACAGAATGATTATATAGAGATTGTTAAATAACCCGATCTAGGGAGTCAATTCTGATCACCAAAACGGGAGAGTATACGACCTGGAACTGTCTCATGGATTATTCGAATTGGTTGATGATCTGAATGACATGTAGCCACATCTTGTTGAAATCACATATTTGCCACACTAGTATCATCCAATTTTGGCACAAATAACTGTGTAATCACGAGGCGACATCGTTCATCAGTTACAGTCACTGCCATTGTCAAAAAAGTATGTTCAAAAGTATGACCAAAATCTGCATCTAAAAGTGTAGATGCATTTGGTTTTCGATTAACAAATCCATCAAGATAAGAACCGTGAGATAACCGTGTTAGGAATCACACGTTGAAAGGTAAGACCTCGTTAGTCCTTAGCTCGCACAAGTTTCGACTTCTGAGGTCGACAGCTAGTTAACGGAAAAACAGATTTTAAAGAGATCAAGAAGATAATGTTTTTTCAACGAACTCTCTTTGTATGGCCAACATGTTTCAGTTGCTGTGTTAAATGCATTTGGTAAGCATGCAGTCCCATATTTCGAGCGAGTATACGATGTAGAGATCCTCCTACAACTTGCAATTCTTGTCCACAACGCCGAAATGAGGTACATGGATTTGCAACAACTTCTCCCTGAATTTCTCAGTTAATCTCTCCAAAGTTCGTGGAGTCAAAACACTATTTCAACTATATTTTGTATAAAATTTTATATCTGCGGCCACCAAACTTTCTTTACTTTTCCGATAATGTTCAAAAACGAAGACACGTTGTTCTACCGTTGAACATTTCATTTTTGCTAACCCTAAACTGTCTGCTGACGAATTGTCCTTTTATGGTTGTCAGCACTTTATCGCAGAAATGGCGGCAAATTCAAATTCTGGGTTAGCTCAGGATCAATCTTTATTTCAAAACATTCAATCTAAATAATAATCATTTCTATGAACGTCCTGAATTCACTTATTAATCGAACTGAATTTGAGGTTATGAGAAACCTGATGGATATTTCATCCCGGAAATTGAATGATATTTATGACAGAAAGTGAGTCTTGGTTAGGGATATTTTATTCTATCTGGGAATCGAGCACCATTACTACAGAAGTTATTCGGCTTCATTTTGTAAACGCAGGGGACTTGAATCCCAGGTGGCAGAGGAAGAATTTTGATCGTCCACTTGTTGAGTTGAAATGAGACAATACAGATGAAATAATTAATAACTGTGTTTCCCTGGGGAAACGGGAAGAAACTCATTAGAACTATAACAGTCTCCTGAATTTTTTAAAGATGATTTCACTTGCCACGAAGTGAAGGTGTAATGACAAAAATATGAATGATTAATGGTGAATATAACTGAATGTTTGGAATGCCAAGCTCGATTTCAACCAAGAAGATTGATATTTATATCATAACTGATAGTTTTTTAGAAAGTGGTGGACAATGTTTTGTGGTGTATTTCATCAGTTCGGTCTTCCATTGTCTAATATAACATAAATTGATTTGAAATCCCTGAAATAAAAAAATCAAAAAGATTAATCGAAAATAACAATTTTATTAACAAAAAATGAAATTACAAAGAAATAACATATAAGCAGCAACCAAAAAAATAAAAAATTGAAAGATTAATAAAAGGTGAAAATTAAAAAATATTATTAACAAAAAATTAAAAATCAAAATTAAAAGATTCCAAACCAAGTTACGTCACGACTTTTCGATTGTTAGTATCCACAATCGTCTTCGGGTTATTTCTTTGTAATTTCAGTTTTTTGTTTAATAAAATTGTTATTTTCGGTTAATCTTTTCAATTTTTTTTCAGGGATTTCAAATCAATATATATATTATATTAGACAATGGAAGTCCGAACTGATGAAATACACGACGAAACATTGTCAACCACCTTCAAACAAATATAGGAGTATATCATTAACATGACGAACACATAATAAAATGCAAAACTACATATTGGATCTTTACTATTAACTCAATTTGAGTCTTAAAACTGTGAACTAATATAATATTTAAGTTAAGTTAATCCTATCACATACAAGCAACGATTTCGCCACTGACGCTTCGTAATTTTATATTGATATAAACTCAATTATTATTATTATTCTTTCAAAGCATTGTAATGTAGATTTCTATCATTTGAAGAATATATCTCATTTTTTTAAAAATATTTGTAGAATTAGGTAAACACGGATATAATAAAGAGAGTGTCCTGCTCCGAAATATCCAATGGAAGGAGTTTCCATTTTGTCAAAATATTCATTTTAGAAATTCAGGTGAAATGGAAAAAACTGTGAACCAATTATAAACATCTCTAAAAGTGAGAGGATTATGGGCAATCGAAGTCGAACCTGCAATAATAATTTCCTCCAGCGTGTGACGTAATCTGACCCAGACGACGGTATTCATATCCAGTTGTATTACTACCTACTTCAAGTTTTGTATAGTTACTTGCTCCGCTCGTGCCGAATTTCATTCATAAGGGTGTCTGAAACTAAAAAATACTGTCACAAATATTTTATAGAGACGATCTGGGCTAGTACGGATCACGTCAGTTGCCAGTCGTTCTACGCTAAAATACGAAAAATTCAATGATCTATTCCGCAGTACTATTATTGATGAATTTTCAGAATTCTTTCACTGATTCTCCACTGTTTTGTTTCGTATTTCCAGTTCCATTAGGTTGATCTGGCAATAACATGAACATATAGGACAATCTAGACTCTGGAGCTCTGTTGAGTACATTATCGAAAAAAGGCTTGTAGTATGACAATTGACAAGCAACGGCTTGTTGGGTTTCTTCATGTTATTCGAAATCTGAAACCTTTTGAAGCGGGAAAAATTATATATGTTGTTTAAACAATATTTTCAAACAATTTGTAAACAAAATTCATTTTAATTGTTTTTTTTTTGAAAAATGGTTTCTCCAAACCAGTCAAAAATAGAAATTCAGTACTTGTTACAAATCCATCAAGCAAAAATCATAAATGAAACATCCAATTATTACAACCAGTCTCTTCTTCGTTCAGACATTTACTGAATTTGGCTACATCCGCTTTTAATAATAAAGGGAAACACGATTATTAAAATGTTCAACAATGATCAGAAGTTACGTGTAGCGGCTGAAACTTTCATGCTTGAAGAACAAAGTGAAGAAATAATTTTTAATCAAGGCATTAATTGTATTCTCACGATGTATGGTCCCAAAACTGTCGAGAACTCGAATGAACTGCGATAAAAAAGTTTTATTGCATTATCTTCAAAGAGCAAGGGCGTAGTGTTTTCAGAGATATACGGAATTGACGATTTGAACCAGAATGACAAAAACCATCAGGCAGACAGAAATCAGTTTTATTCATTAACAGACTACCAACAATGTTTCATTTATTTTTCATTATTCATGGGTAATTGTCAATTTGGCTCTGAAAACACTATACAACTCCGACAAAGGATGCAACAATTGACAATCAACGACTTGTTTGGTTTCTTCATGTTATTCGAAATCTGCAGGTTCAACACTAGCAAAATAATGTTTTAATACCTCCCAAGAATCAGTCAGGATGACGCAATCTGTAACTTGTAAACGCAAATATTATCCAAATAAATAATCGATTTCCAAAAATTGCCTGTTTTACGTCTTTATTGTCGCCACTAATAGGCACAATCAATGAAATAGTCAATGAGTGTTTGTCAGATTGTAATAATGACTAGGAATCACACGTTAAAAGGTAAGACCTCGTTAGTACTTAGTTTGCTCAAGTTTCGACTTTTGAGAGTTGTCGTTCGTAGGGGAGCGAAAAAACAGATTTTAAACAGATTTCAGACGTTTCCAACTGAAGTATTCGTGAATATTATCCTGTCAAATTCGACATTTCAGATTGAAATCAAATTTGTAGGTACTTGAAACAGGAAATATTACTGTTACATTTTGATTCTTGTCCACACAATTTAAATAAATCGGTCTATTTTTCTTCTTCTAGAATTAATGCTCAGAAATACGACCTATATGTTGAGAAGCCAACGAGGACATTGCGTTTGTTACCTCATCGCCTTTGATAATATCCGCCGCTGTCGTGGACGAAACGTTAGGCTTAAAACCTGCCAACAAACCCTGAAAATAGCCTTCGCACAGTTATCTTCGGCTGTGAATGTTTACATCCTTTGATGCTTGCTTTCATTCATAATATGTCTTTTTGGTGTACTAAATTGAGAAATAATGTAATTTCTCATTTCCGTTGAAATTCAATGACGTTAGAAAAGTATTTGTCTTAAATGGATAATTTCTTTCCGTTTGTATTAAATATTCAGGGGATGGCGCCTATACAACTTAATTATTTCGAAGTAATGCAGCTAACTCGTGGAGTCCGTGAATAAGAAATAGGCCTTGGGAACTAGTCTTTCTCTCTAAGAATTATTTCAGTCTCGGATCACCAGATGTTATATTGAAGTAGAGACAGCTTGTCAAATCTAGGAAGAGACTTGTGACTTCTTTCTCTCTATCTCTCATCGTCTTCTAACGAATACACATCTAGTGGGTCAGACCATAACCGAATTCAGAAAGCTCTTGCTACATTTGACAAGCTGTACATTAATTCTTAGCTTCAAATATTTGAGGATTATCAAGCGTATGGTTACTAGAGGTGCTGGATTTAAAACTATTTACTGTCATTTAAATTATTTTTTCTAACTATATCATTATTGATTCATTTCCAGTTTTGGTCCTAATATTTTTTATCTTTACAAATTAGCGTTCTTACACTTTTACACTTTATATATATTTTTTTCTAACTTCAAACACTCAAGTTTTATTGAGTTGTATATTTCAACATTACGGTATTATGATTTGGTGCATTATTAAAATATATTCGAATTCATTATCATATTGTTTCATGTGTTTCTACGATGGACAGTTTTCTCCATACCATAATGTCCCATCAAACTCAGATGCGCTGATACTCATTCCCCAGAGTGGGTGTTAATTGATATGTTGACTATCTATTTGTAGTCAGTCAGTCGTCTGATGAAATTGATTTTGGTTGAATGTCGACATTCGACCATGACTTGGGTAATGGTGTAGGTGTCTGAATTACTCGATAGTTCAAAAAAAGAAAGGAAGGAAGAATTCCTTGAATTTCATAAATATGATAGAGAAAAACGCTATAAACAAGTTTTTTTATTCCTGGCATGGTTAACTGCCTACTGAAAATAGTAATTATAATACCAAATGCGTTCATATTGGAAATGCTGATTTGACCATGGTAATTATGAATCTGAATAATGTATTTTTAAAGACCCGAAATGAATGGGTATTGGTGCTCCAAACCGCCTACTTGATATACTACGTCGCGTGAATTGAAATGGGTGCGACACCAATGAGAATAGTATCTGTCAGAGTTTAGAATTGATGAATGTTTTTTCAAGAAAATCATAATATAATTTTAATTAGGAAATTATGATCAGTATGTATGTATACATTTTAATTTTCCACGTTTCACAGAATAAATGAATATTACGTGCTTGCTGGTTATTTTTTATAATATTGGCAACAGTATATGCCCAACGCACACTAAACACTGATCTTCTGTCTGCCAAGATAGAAGGGGACTACCTTTCGCTAACGTATGCGTTAGATAAAAGGAAACCAGACATACTGTCGACGTAACGCGTTAGGTAACGAAGCGGTTTACCCTTCCATAGAAGTTATTACTTCAAAAATGGTTTCGAAAAACACCATCAAATGATTTCTTCATACTCCAGATGAAAGTTTTGATCGGCTTTGATTGATTTTAAATTTTTTAATTATGGAATTCAAACTCCTCTTCTTAATTCATAATATGATACGATTAATAAACTCCATTGCCTCCTGATTGTTGTGTTGGTTGAGAGTTTTGATCTGTTCTATTGTTGTTTTTTATAGTAACACATGGGTTAAAAAGTCCCAGGACTAAGAAATAAAGACAAATTTGGCTTTATCCATCCATCAAGAGCCACACGATCATTCCAGCGCCGCTCTAACATTTCAATACCACTTTTGTAGAACGATTTATCTTTTGCCTTAAAATAGGCATCAGTTTCAGCAATGACCTCTTCATTCAAGCGAAATTTCCATCGGTCTGAGATTAGGTGATATAGCTAGCCAGTCCACTGGATCCCTTTTTGCCGATCCAACGCATTGGAAAACGTTCGTACAAAAACTGTCTCACCCGAACATCGAAATGGGGGATACACCATCCTGCTGGAATGTTATTTCATTTTCTACTAAATCCTCATTTTCTAAAATTTGTGTAATCATAGGATCTACACTGTTTTGTAATATATTAAAGTATGTGTCTCCATTGAGATTACCTTCAATGAAGAATGGTCCAACAGTATGATTTCCAAGAATGCCGGCCCAGACATTCAATTTTTGAGGAGTGTGTGAATGTGTTTCTATCACCAAATGAGGATTCACATCGCTCCAGTAGCGACAATGGGGAATGTTCCTCCAGACGAAAATCAAGTAGTTTTCATAAAAGCGCTCTAAAACAATGCATTTCAAACTTATCTTTTCAACCTTTTTCTTTAAAAAATTGTTTAAATACTTAATAAAGAGGAATGAAATAGTGCATTCAACATTTAAAGGGGTTCGTTTGTGTTTCACCATTTGGCAACATCGGTTATAGCTAATAAAGGACAGTGAATCTATTACCTGTATGAGACAAACAAAGAGGACATATTTCAGAGGCGTGCTGTTCTGTTTACTCATGTTCCGAGTTCCGTGACATTCTCTGGCTTATGACATTTTGTGCACCTAACCTATCTTCCTCATTATAAAAAATAACAAAACAACTGTTTTTTATAGCTTGTTGAAGTGGTATTGAGCTATAGCTTATATTTTGCCTTGATTGTTGATTTATAAAGATAATTTTTCTTTTTTAAAGTAGAATATCTAGGTACGTATAAATT
>WOGN01007182.1:485-11988 GCA_015342105.1 Leptinotarsa texana | reverse complement strand
GATGGAGACCAAACCCGAGGAAGACCCGACCAAAAACGCCAGAACCCGACAAACAACCAAGAAAACCTACACACAAAAGAAAGAAGACCAACGGACAAACCGGGACACAGGACACTACCAACTTAAACACAAACACTAACCCTAATTTTTATATTTTTTTTTATACTTATATAAACACCAAATAACACAGTCCCTGAAGAGGCATGAGCCTAAAGCAGGGCACACAAAATTGTAAACTTATAAAAACATGTAAAAACACCAAAAAGAAACATAATTAACGTATTCATTCACCCAAGAGGGCAGTTGAGTTCAGAAAGTGAATCGAGCGGTTGAAAAAAGAATTCAAATAATGGATATAAATTGAGCGTTACTTGATAAGTGTTGTAAATAAATTAGTTTGTGAATAGTTTCACTTAGTTTAACATTAAAAAACATGAAGACACGTTAGACACGTTACTCATAAAATTGAGCGGAAAAACTACAACTTTGTGAACAACCCTTGCACTTGAAGAATTCGTGAATGATAGTAACACGTGCCATGTTTAGACGGATTTAAAATATTTGCAAGAATAGTAGTGATATAGGAAACACATTATACAGTACGGTTACACCGTCTGTCCGCTAGACATTCAGAAGAATAATTTGGAAAATGTGGTTTCTTGAGCTGACCGGTGGTCCTCAAAGGGTTAAGACAGTAAATTCTTCAATTTGTCACAATATTAAGAGTTATTAAATCGGTTTAATAACGTGCGACGAAAAAGGTGTTTACACAAACATTAACGTTGATTTTAGTAACATCCTTTATTAGAAATACACCTTCAAGTTGCCGTGCAAACGTGGCCGTTGATTTTTTCTCGGAAATATGAGATGATTTAGCAAAATTCACAGTTAATCCACAACCCATATTTTTAGATTGTATCGTTCCACGTGGGCGACGACAGATGTAAGGACAAAATCAAACTAGTTATATATTGAAATTTGAATTTGAAAACCAAATATGATGTGTTCAATCTAAGAAATATGTTTCATATATTTTTTTTAAACTAACTTCACGTCAGCGCTGAGGAGGATAGTAATCATTCAATCAAAGTAGGTAAAATGTGAAAGAACTCACCTTGATAGACAGTGTCCCATGAATAAAAGTAATATCACATTTCCACAAAAATTCAAAATTTAATTTTTCAAATGACAGCACAACTGACGTTGTCAAACAGGCATGATAGTACAGAGTGTACGGGTAAAACCAAACAATTTTTTTCTCACAACAAATTAACAACAGATAATAAATTTCGTGTTTTCAATAAATCTTAAAATCTACGTTTCGACTTAAAAATTGTTAGTACGAATGCAATACTTAGAACAGCGTTTGTTTCTATTCAGAATTTGATTTCAAATCCAGTACTAGACTTCCCGAAAGAAAATATCGCGTTGTCAGTGGGGGGACTCTTGGCAAAATCAGCTTCCGGGGGGCTCCATACCGTCTCATAGTCGACTGAAAAAAAAATAAGTGATCTTATCGAATACAGTTGCGTCGATAAAGAATACACACGCTCATCAATAAAATACGCGATGAAACACACACTTTTGTAAAGCATTCTTTTCTACTTCAAGTGAAAAAGAAAGACCAAACATTAAACGTTTCCGTTTATTCAAAGACAGAGCTCTTGTTAACTTGTTAAAGTGATAGCTTGTAAGCAGAGAGATAGCTGGAAATTTCTTAAATTTTAAGACTGATGAATAGTTTCTACGGTTTCAATTATTTTATACTAAACAAATAGTTGTTTTCACAACTAATAAAATACAGCCACTTCATATTTCACATAAAGTAAATTTTATACGCTGATTATAAATCTTAACCTCAAATTGGGAATAGCCCTGTCTAATATTTCGCGTAGCGAAATATATAAACTGCCACATATTGGAATTGAAAGATGGAATATGAAATATGTTTTCACATAATAATTAGTAAATTGCTGACGAATTTTATGGAATTAACCCACTGTTAGTGAAATTAAAAAAACAAAAACGTATGTATGGGGAATGTTCCTCAATTTGGATTATTACAGCAAATTCATGTTTGAACAAAAAGAAGTTGAATTTAATTCATAAGTTTTTCAAATTCACTTCGAAAAGTATTCAAATTATATTTCAAATGTTGGGTTTTAATTTTTCAAGGGATTTGTTTCTAATTCACATATTGGCAATCGCGCCTATATTGAGTTGAAATAATTTATACGTACTTGGATATTCTACTTTAAAAACTGAAAATGATCTCTATAAATCAACAAGTGAAGCAAAATATACATTATTGTTCATTACCACCTTCACAAGCCACATAAACAACAGTTGTTTTGTTATTTATTTGTATAGACGAAGATATGTTAGGTGCACAAAATGTCATATGTCACAGAATGTCTCGGAACTCGGAACATAAGTAAACAGAACAGCACGCCTCTGAAATATGTCATCTTTGTTTGTCACATACAGGTAACAGATTCATTGTCCTGTATTAGCTGTAACCGATATTGCCAAATGGTGAAATAGAAACGAATCCCTTTAAATGTTGAATGCATTATTTCATTCCACTTGTTTAAGTATTTAAATAATTTTTTAAAGAAAATGGTTGAAATGATAAGTTAAAAATGCGTTGTTTTAGAGCTCTTTTATGAGAACTACTTCATTTTCGTCAGGAGGAACATTCCCCATTGTAGTTAGAATTTACAGTATTTGGAGTGGGCAAACGAAAACGAAACAAAAACAGATTTCCTACAGTTGACTTTTGAAAAAAAAAGGATCATTTCGTTCAAGAAGTAAATCTTTTGCGTACATTTAAAACCGTGTTATTTCTACATCCTCAACGGGATGCGATCCAATCTTAAGTTTGTTTGGAAGAAGTTGACAATTTTTTTAATGAATGTTATAGGTTCAGACTTTCCTTTTCTACGTATCCGAATTGTATAAAAAAATAATTGAATTGGATTGGATTAGATTCGATTAGATTGAATTGGATTTTATCGAATTGGATTTTATCATATTGGATTGGGGGTGAGGTAAGAAGTTTTCCTTGACAATAAAATTCGAACGATCCAAAGAGATTTATTTGAAAACGACTACATTGGTCGTTTTCACTGGTCCAAATTATATCAATCGTTTCACATCTTATTCGAATCTTCTAAGAACTTTTCCAAACAAATAAAATAAACAATTTTTTTCTCTATTGGCTCAAAGAAATGACATACCTGATTCGTTTAGACTTTGGGAAAATTGGGTTACGTTTCCGAAGTTATATTGACCTCCCATATTGAAAAAATCATTTTCTTCATTGAATTCACTCGGTTTCACAGTTTTTTCCTCGCTGTGTAATGCATTATTTGTTCTGGTAGCTGAAAAACAACATGGCATATATTGATTTTTATCCTAAATAAATATCTTTTTTTGTTTATCATTCGCTTTCACCTTTTTTCAGTTATTATCAGCGTTTGTAATGTAAATACTGTTATATGTTGTTTATTGAACTTCTCCATTCATACCCAAGATGACATGGATAAACAAGATCAACGTCGATGCTGAATCGACATCCGGCAATACGCAGTTTTCAAACAACGATACAAAAGACCTTTATTTTCTTTGTTTTATTTTCATACTACGTAATCATTTATTTTATCATAAACTCGTCCTGCGTGGCGATATGAGTCAGTTGTAATTACAGTTATATTAAATTTGTATCAGTTATATTTACAGTCAGTTTCTGTTCAATTGTAACTCAGGGGAATTCAGCACGTTTTCCCCTTTTTAAAATAAGTAATTTTTCAACAACTCATATTTCCAAAAATGAGATATAACAATACAAAAGACATTAATAAAAAAAACTAAATTGCAAAAGTGTGACCCGACCAAGGATTGAAACCGGAACCCATGGTCTCTAGATGGGCGTATTTATCAACTACGCTATCAGGACTCATTAAAAGATCGACTTCCGACTGACTAGAGGTTGATAAACTGAGTTTAGTTTTCGACACTGAACAAGGTTCCTGTCACCGTTCAGTAAAGGATCCATATCAAAGCCGTTACACAAGTATGAGCAGATACAGATGCCAAGGTCTTCAACAACATTGAAGACCTTGGCTTATCCATAGTACCTGACGTTTACTTTTCTCAGGTCGAGTGAACTGAAGTGAGAGGCTCATCATAGCCTGTCAGAATAGTGCCGCTAAGTGCAGATACAGCCGCGAGACACCGTACATGCTTACGCACTTGCTGTCGAAGTCCAGCATATGGGGTCCCAGCCTATATCCACCCACCTACGAAAGTTTCATTACCATCTTCGTCACTCCTACGGTATTGATGAGACACCGGCGTCGTCTTACATTCTGGAGAATATCGAATCCGTTGTGGGGAATGAGAAATGCCCATTTCATTGGAACTATTCATTCCCTACCCCGATTCAAGCATATAAGCCTGATGTAGTCCTCAAAATAAGTCGATATTCGTCGTGTAGCCAGTTGAGGATAGAGATGAGAGAGATATATCTCCTCGTACTCGAAATTACTCTGTCAAGACGGTTGATCGGTCCAACACCTAAAAGTAAAGACATCTCCCCCTACGAAGACGCCATCTATAGGCGTCAATAGGTAATTGTAAAAGTTCAAAATTTATTGAACAATCAGAAACTGAACAGATCATTTCAAAGCGCAACGTTTGAGAAACAAGAAATCAACAAGTTTGAAAAATGTAACTAAAGTGGTAATTTTTTATACACGAGATGTGATGATGTTTCCATTATTATTTGTGTTGTAATTACCTATACCTATAGTCAAGTTCACAAATAATTTACAAACCCCCTAATAATTTGTATACAAACGCTTGGTTAATCAAAAGTATATAGGGTGTTTGGGACCTAGCACAATCACAACATTTTTGAAAATCTCTGTGAGAGGATATAAAAAAAGTTCTTACCGATAGTTTCCACATGAGCATGCTCCTGATTTGCAAAAACAACACCTGTATCCGATGGTTTCTTAAATACATTGTTAACATCATTTCGTAAATTCTGCAACACATCCAGAGGTGCTGCGTTGGATTTAAACGGTTGAATATTAGTTGCTGAAAAACTCCGATTGGAAATTTTGAACAACTAGTTTCTGGAGAAAACTTACCTGGTTTACCTGAAAAGTTGTTTGATTCTGGTTTGTGTTTTTCACTTGCAAAGGGACTACGAAACGGATTTGCACCTAGGAAAAAGTAATTAGTTATGTCTATTTTTATTTGCGGCACCAAACCCTAGTAAAGTAAAAATGATGTTTTCAAATAAAAAAGTTACACTATTCATGAAAAGGAAAAATCATATTTAGAATTGAAATTCCAAACTTCTATCTCTCTCAAAGGTTCCATTTAATAATCAGTGAGGATTGAAACGAAATGTATGTTGGTCAGACTAAACCAGCTATTGGAACTTGTTTCAACGATCACGCCGCGTATTTTCAATTCACCAAGCCTGAGAGAAAGAAGTTTGGCATGAGGCATACCGTATATAAGATAGAAGGTGTGAAAAAGATTTGTGTCAGATGTATTCCTCCTTATCTTGGACATTGTAGTATGTCTCAGTAAGTTGGAAAACTTTTTCAGAGAAAACAGCTATTCTTCATAAAGTTCTGCAAGGACTCAAACCTCGACCACCAGTTATGACATTATTTCATCGTATACGAGGTTTGGAAAAAATTGTTAACCGATAGTCGCAGTTTATTTATTTTACTTGTAGATCTTTCTTTGAGAGATAACTTACTGAAACCTACTGTATGACCAGGGTTACCTGACTTCATGGTGAATTGAGGAGTTTTCAAGAATGAAGTAGCAGCTTCAGATGTTTTGAATAAATTATTCGTTGTTCTCTGCAGAAAATCTTGGCTGTTCTTCATGTCAATCTTCGGACTTTTTGGCACATTCTGACTCTTTCTCAGAGGAGTCATTCCAAACAAATTACCACCATTTTTTTCTTGCGTGGAGTCTTGCTTGTTCAGTAATGAAAGTTTTCTCTCTGGACTATATTTGAACTTCTTCAATGTGGATTCCGGATTATTCGTCGACTCTTGGGAAATTAAATTCAGAACATTTTCGTTCATATCTTGACTGAGGATTTTCAAATTCGCCAGATCCTGAGTAGCACCAGTTTCTTTCTGAGAGTTCGAGTTTTCTACCCCTTCCATCGGAACGAACTTATCTTCTAGAGGCTGGTCCGTAATTTTACCGTTTTGAAGATCGCTCTTGAGAGTTTTTAGAGTATGTTGACTGTGCCGTCTGGATAAATTTCTGTTGAAGTTTCGCACGACTTTTTGAAGTTTCGCTTCGATTGCTTTACCTCTTTCTTCCTTGGTGAGAGTTTCGATTGGCTTTGCTTGTGCACTAGGAGGCGTTATGATTTTGTTTTCCAAAATTCTCACTTTAGAATGAGTGCTGTTGAACTCAGTTTTTTGTTGGTAATTACTAGGTGCTAATGTCTTTTTTGAATCAGTTTTGACGGTATCTGGAAGGGTAGATTTTTTTTCCTCTAAAAGATTCGTCAGTTCATAGAATGGATTGGTCGGAGGTTTCTCAAATAATTTCAGATCTGGAAAAGCAAAATACGTTATATAGAAATGAAACTGAAAACTAAAAAATATCTAGTGAATGCATGAACTATATTCACTTCTCACTGAAAGTAGGTACTTTTCAGACAGGAAGCGACTTATGAGCCTTTTTATCGAGGATAATACCTAGAAGTTTCAATTCAACAAATGAAAAAAACATTGCTACTGAAAAAAATGGAAATGAATCATTCATATTTCCCATCTCAGTAAGGGGAATTATTACAGTTGAGATTTACTGATATCTGACCCCTCTTACTCCAGTAGTGAACATCGTACAATATTTTTTAGACGTGCTCCTGGCTGAGATGATGAGCAAAAGAAACGATACTCTACAATGAAACATGAATGAAAAAAATGACGGCACAAAATCTAGTTATTCCAAGAACTTAGATATTTGTATAATGAGCACTTCAAATTCAAGTTTTGTCGAGAAAGTGTTGAGAATCGATAGCTAGGTTGGCACTGCCGAAGCAGTGTTGCATAATACTCAAGCTGGATAAAAATAAAAAAACGTGCCTATGAGTGGTATAGTATTTCCAATACCAATTAGAACCAGGGCTGCTCCTGGCTATACAATTGTACGAATTTCTATACAATTCAATATTTTTTCGTACATGCATACCACATTGACGAAAAGCATACATTTTGACTTCTTTTGGTTTTGCACTGATTCGGACGACACCACGATTATATATTCACAAATTCCAATCACTTTGTCCTTCGATAGTCGAGTAATCTGTCTATCTCTGTCTTCCATCTGATTATGATAGGTGTGTTCCGTTTGTCATAGAACTCATAGATCACGATCACAGAGCACTTAATTTTCAGATCAGTCATATCTATCGAAAACTGCTGACGCTAAAAGAAATATAAATCCACGGTGAGAAAAGAGAAAAGACGAATTTTAAATGAATAGTAGTTGGTAGTTCACCTCACCCTTCTTGATTTTCGTTTTAAGAGACTTTGTGTTGTTATTTCATTTGATACATAATATGAGCTAAGGCTTGATTGGTGAATGTGAAATTTTCAACTAATATTAATGCAAATAGTAATCAAATCAATATATTTGCAATAACCACTTCAAAATTTATACTGGAGTGTCTGTGCATGGGCTAATCGCTTTATTCCATCTTTGCATCATGCGGCAAGCTGTCAATTATTCTGATGACAGTGTTGGCGACCATTGATGCTATGCAATTATAGCAAAAAGCATACATTTTCATATGTCATTTTCGTACAAAATATTTTTGCCTTGGAGCAGCACTGCTAACATGTTAACTTCAAAACAATTACCATAACCTTGTTTCTTAACGGGATTAGTCGTAAATCGTTTGACGTGACCCTCATCGCTCGAATTCTTTCCCCGTTTTAATGGACAAATACATTATCTAAATATTTTATAAAATATAAAAAAAACACAAATACATCGCAACTTTATATTTTAAATTTCCTCAACGGGTTAAAATTAATATACACTTGAAAGGTAAATTCAAAGATGAATTTCAACTCTAAAACTCGAGGATATTGTATAAAAACTTCAAAAAAAAACACAAATAGATTACAACTATATATTTTGAAATTGATAAGGTTGAAATTAATATAGACTTACATGGTAATCTTAAAGATAATGTCAATTCTAAAACTCCCGTCTATGATATTTATCTGGATCGAAATATGAAGTGACGACGACACGATTGCTGAATTTCCTACCTGTTAGAGTTTGTTGAGCTTTCTGACAATCCAACACGGAGTTGAACTCCACAAAGACCTGCAAAAAATTAAGCATAGAATTCAACAGGCCCCTTAAGAATACAATTGAAAGCAAATGACCACACCATACGTGGATTGCCCAATTTTTTTAATTTTTTCAGCTTTTTTAGTTTATTGATGAGAGGCATAAAAGTTAAAAGTGTTTCGCGTGTTCGGAGATTTTATGTCATCAAAAAAAATGGATCAAGGAATTTGCAACAAACTTTGTGTGAAAAATGTGAGTGCTCAAAAACACAGGAAATATTGAAGGTAGAGAAGATGTGACAATGCTCACCCTGGAAGCCCCAGCACATCAATACCGATAAAAATATTGGGAAAGTAAAGAAAATTGTTATGGAGAACCATCGAATCAATATTGAAGAAAATGCTGAGAATGTTGGCATATCGGTTGACTCATGAGCGTCGCTCAGGAACTGTTGAATGACTTGCATAATTTTTGGCCAAAAACCACATCGTACTCATGCCTCAGCCACCGTATTCACCAGATTTGCCTCCCTGCGACTTTTCCTCCTTCCAAGACTGAAGATACCCATAAAAGGACTACGTTTTGCGACGCTTAAGGAGAGCTCAAGAACATAACAAAAAGTGCGTAGCAGAACTGCTTTGAAGGGAAGAATAAAAATACACCTCTCATTTTGTGAACAGAAAGCGTACATCACTTTCTACATAAAAAACACAGTATGCGTAATCAGGCAACCCAGAAATCCATTCCTTACCTTTCCACAACCAGGAACCTCGACGTTCTCAATCGGCCTTGGGATTTCTATGCTACGCACAACACCATACTTGTTGCACTCCTCTTTGATATCTTCAAGTATATCTTCATACTCTTCTTCATCTTTGAGCTCATCCGGCGTTACCTGGAATTTGTTTTTGTTCGAATGACATTTACAAATGTTGCTTTCATTTCAAAACCGAACAAGAAATGAATGTAAAAGTGTAGCATTGAAAAAAAACTTACCATATTAAGAAGACACAAAACTTCTGTTGGCGGCCCTGAGGCTCCAACCAGACTGAGACCCGGTACCTGAATCTGGACAGCCGGTAACACGGTGGTGTTTTTAGCTCCGACGCTGGCTCTCTGCACGATGAGACGCTTGTCACCCAGCTGCATCCCATTCAAACCAGCGATAGCCTGAAAGGAAAAAAGTCTAATGAAAAGAAGAATTGGTTTGGAAATTTCATCAGCACATTATATCATTATTGAGGAGAACAACACCGTAATCATGCCCTGGCCACCGTATTCACCAGATTTGCCCCCCTGTGACTTTTTTCTGTACCCAAGATTGAAGAGACCCTCGAAAGGACGGCGCTTTGCGATGATTGAGGGGATAAAAACTGAATCTATGAGAGAGATCAAGGATATACCAGAACTGTTTCGAGGATTGTAGGAAATGCTAGCACAAATGTATTATATTTAAAGAGGACTACTTCGTTGCGTTTTTTAACTTATCTGGTAGCACATTATATAGTTTGTAGTTGAGTGAGTTTTTGGAAAATTTAGCAAGTCTATATCTGGGTACTCTGATTTTATTGGCCCCGCGGGATTTGTGTTCGTGGACAGAGGACAGAGTTAAATTCTGTAGGTTCTTATGTATTTCCAGTAGTGTGATCAAAAAAAAGAGAGATGGAAGGTTCATAATTTTCAGTGCTTTATACAGTGGTCTGCATGTATCACGATAATTAGCGTTTGAGAGAATTCTTACAGCCTTTTTTTGTAGTATGAATATTTTTGGTACCGCTGTTGAGTTTCCCCAAAGAAGTGAACCGTAATTAAGATAGGTTTGAGAGAGGGAAAAATAGACGGTTCGTAGGGTGTATGAGTTTGTTAGGGGTCTCAGTTGGCGGATTAGAGTGACCTGGACAATGTTAGGCTTAGTTGACTGACATGGTTTGACCAGGTGAGTTTGTCATCCAGGACAAGGCCAAGCAGTCTGACACAAATACATCTTCCTGCAGAGATTTATTTGTGGTTACTATTAATTGCTGGAATTTGTCGTTGTTTAGTTTGAGTCTATTCACGAGAAACCAAGACTCGGCTTTCTCTTCCGCTTCCTTAGCCAGTCTGACCAGTGAGTTGCGATTTTTGTGTGAATAAATTAATGTGGTATCGTCTGAGAAAAGCATACTTTCGAGAGGATATAAAAAAGGGGTCAGATCGTTCATATAGATAATGAACAACAGCGGACCCAGTACAGAGCCCTGAGGAACGCCCAGTTTGACATCTCTGAAACCGGATACACAATTATTGTATAGCACCGCTTGAAATCTGTTAGTTAAGTAGGACTCAATTAAATCCAAGGCTACCCCTCTTGTGCCGTAATAATTGAGTTTTTGTAGTAGAATATCGTGAGAGACGCAATCAAAAGCCTTGGACAGATCGCACAGGGTGATACCTATATGGCGCCCCCGTTTAAGACCTTGGACCAGGCTCTCCAGAATCCTTGATGCTGCACCTACGGTTGAACGATTGGATAGAAAGCCAAACTAAGAGTTGCTAAAGTAATTATTGTCTTCGAAGTACTTGGTCAGTCTTTGCTTTAGTAAGGTTTCAATATTTTCGAAAATATACAAATGATTGCTATTGGTCGATGGTTTCCAGTGTCCGAACAGTCACCCATTTTATAGATAGGGATTATTTTTGAATATTTAAAAACGTCAGGAAATTTTCCTGGCGGACCACTCCATTACTTTATTGTATACCATTTCTGATATTATCACAAGTTCAGTAGTATCTTCACCAGTTATGAGTAGATTTGTATCATCAGCATATGATATTACTTGGACTTTAGGAATGTCAAGAAGAAAATTAATGAGATCATTAGCATAGATTAAAAATAACAAAGGTCCAAGAATTGAGCCTTGGGGAACTCCCTATTTCACAATGAGAGATTGGATCTGATTTGTGTCGATGATTACACTCTAGGATCGATCAGTTGAGTATGATTTCATTAAATTCAAAGCTACACCCCTTATACCCTGTCGCTCAATCTTAATAAGAGATTAACACAATGAAAGGCCCGAGAAAAGTCAATAAATAGCCCACAAATCTGAACTTTTCCATCCAAGGCTGTAATTACATTTTCTTGAAAATTATATAAAGCAGTTTC
>WOGN01007181.1:0-11990 GCA_015342105.1 Leptinotarsa texana | reverse complement strand
TTACAAAAACCAGGCCACCAAACGCGGACTGCGATTCCAATAATTGCATTTACCGGGTACCCTGCGAGTGTGGAGAATCATTACATCGGTGAAACTAAGAGGCCATTGAAAGTTCGCATTGCTGAGCGCAAGAAACACACACAGCGACGAGAAACCAGCAGAACATGTTTGGACTCATCAACATAACATCAAGTGGGCTCAAACTGAAATCATCCACAAAGAGGAACACTGGTTTAGGAGAAAATTCAACGAAGCCGCGTATATTTTGTCCAACAACGCATTCAGTCAAACTAGCGTAGAGATACGTAACATTTGGAAACCTCAAATCATGCGAAAAACGACCAATTTCCGCAAAACGGTCATTCCCCGCTAAAACCCAATGAAGCGGAAAAAGTGAAGAGGGGATAGGTGAAGGCACTCGAGCGACCTATAAATAGTCAAGTCGCATAGGAATAAGTCCAGTTATCACCGGAAGATCCGAAGACTATTGTGGATACTAACAATCGAAACATCGTGTTATAACTTGGTTTGAAGTCTTTTCATTTTTATTTTTAATTTTTTGTTAATGAAAATTTTTATTTATTATTTTTTTTCAGCTTTTATTAATATTTCAATTTTTATTTGTTTGATTGTTGCATGTGAGTTAATTCTTTGTAATTTCAGTTTTTGGTTTAATAAAATTGTTATTTTCGGTTAATCTCATTAATTTTTCAATTTTTTCTTTCAGGGTTTTCAAATCAATTTATATTATATTAGACAATGAAAGTCCTAACTGATGAAATACACTTCAATGATTCATCACACAATGAATTTCATTGGTTCGGACTTCCATTGTCTGATATTATATAAACTGATTAGAAATCTCTGAAAAAGAAGAATTAAAAAAGAATAGCTGAAAATAACTATTATATTAAGTAAAAAAACCTGAAATAAAATAACAATGAAATGAAATACAAGTAAAAACAACAATTTAAAAAAAAAAATTAAAATGAAAATTTCACAAGAAACACACACAGCAAGCGGAAACCAGCAAATCAGGAATAGTAGAGCATGTTTGGACCCATCAACATGATATCGAGTGGTCCCAAGCTGAGATCATATACAGGAAGGAACATTGGTTTAGGAGGAAATCCATAGAAGCCGCATACATGTTGTCCGACTATGTATTCACCCAAGGTAGCATAGAAATACGCAACATATGGAAACCCATAATCAAGCGCCGTACGGTCATCTCCCACCAAACCGGTGAAGTGGAAGAAGGAAAGCGGACATAAGTGAAAGTTTACTCGATTGACCCATAAATAGACATCTCTGGGGGGAATCAGTCCAGTCATCAACCGAAGATGATTGTAGGTACTAACAATTGAAACGTCGTGAAGTAGCTTGGTTTGGAATCTCTTTACTTTTTATTTTCAATGTTTTGTTCTATTTTCACGTGTATTTTATTTCATTGTTATTTTATTTCAGATTTTTTTGCTTAATATAATTGTCATTTTCAGATATTCTTTTTTATTCTTCTTTTTTGTTAGTTCTTTCACAGATTTCAAATCATTTTATATAATATCAGATAATGGAAATCTTAACCAATGAAATTCATCATGAAACATTGTCAATCACCTTCAAACAGAATTAATCAACTTGTGTTACTTTGGCAAACGTGCACTGATTCAAATGGCGCTTATTTCGTTCAAATTGAATGAGTATTCACAGTTCAAAGTAGGTATTCAATGAAAACTTTATCGTGAGATTTTTACCAAACAAAAACGTAATACGTGTTTCGCCATACAATGGTTTCTTTTGTAGAAAAGACATGTATAGTGAAAATCTCACAATGACGTGTATTTTGAATAAGTTTTGAATATTTATCAAGTATCGGCCGATTCCAACAAATATCAGTTCAAAGTAGACTTATAAAATCAGACGAAACTTTTAAAACAACCTAATATATAATAATTCCGAGTTAAGTGTCAGAATTTTTGACATTAAAGTCGGGATTATCGAAATTGGGTTGGGATTTTTGAGTTAAAATAAATTTTTTCGAAAGTTGCGAGTTAAAAGTCGAAATTTTTGAGCATAAACTCAAAATCTTCGAGTCAAAAATCGTGAAAATATAATCCAGAGTTTAGAGTCGCAATTTTCGAGATAGAATCCGGTATTTTCTGGTTGAAAGTTGAAAGTTGAAAGTCGGAAATATATAATTTCGAGATCAAAGTCGTATTTTCCGAGATAAAAGTCAGAATTTCCAAAATTTAAGTCGGGATTCTCGAGTTACAAATATAATTTCCTGTTCAAAGTCGAAATTTTCGAGATAGAAGTGTGATGATATAATTCCTAGTTTGAAGCCAGAAAAAAAAAATAAAAAATAATAACTTATGCGCCCCTTTCACACTTCCACATAAACCAAATAAAAAACTGAAAAAAGAAAACGGAAAAAATCCATCGCTCATTGTTTCAGAACAGTGAAAAAATGTTTTTAAGAAATCGAGTAACCTTTTCAATCTATTATTTATATTCTTGAACTCCGGTCACGGCAAACTGCATTTCGAAGAAACATTCTAAAATAATATTCATTTCTTCTGACATTATCGGAGCACTCTGTATGATAATAGCATAATAATGTTTCTGAAGGCTAAACAATTAATAAGCGGATAACTAAAAGTGTATTCCCAACTAACCTTCCAATATCTCTCCGAAATAATGACTTGAAATTACACGGTCCACGCTGCTTTTTTGGTGCATGATTATTATATCGGATGGTAAGACTGACTGACGTGTTAATTGTGGGTTTACTAAATGACAATTATTCTCATCCCACAGAAATATTTAGTCTGAATGAAGGTTGTTTTTCGGCTACAACGAATAGATATAGTTGTAGTCGTTTCAATGGGATAATATACCGAAATGAACTTTTGATAGGTTTGAAACATATTTGGGCAGAGGAACTGAATAAGCGCCTGACGAAATATACAGTGTGGCAAACTGTACTACCTAGGTATGTAATGTTGAAATTCAGAAAGCAAGTTATGTAGATATCATTCAGTGTCTCACAGTACTATGATCCTGACTATTTCTGTTCAATACTCACCATGTTTCATTCAACTACGGAATGAGTATTGATAATTGAATGTTATTATGAAAACGATATGTTTGCTAATATTACAGCACAGTTATTCTGTAGCCAAAATCCGGATGAGTATATAATTCAGAAATATATTATTGTATTCGTAGCCTAATTCAGAGCTATATGGTAAATACAAACCTAAATGGAATAGGGAGGTACTTAGTTTCGGAAGTTGCATATTGGATTCATATCATTATTGATCATAACGCAAGAGTCGGAATATTTATATAACCCAATATATAAGCTATACGAGCAATCGAATATAAAATTCATATCGTGCAAAAATTAATAACTCCTGAATTTCGTTCGGTAACCAAAACTTCCACGAACTGATAAAAACATCTCCAAAATACAACTTTCACCTAATTTCGAAATCGTTTCTTTCGATGCCACAAATTTAGTTCCAAACATTTCTCCAAAGTAGTCATACAAACTCATAAATAAAATGCAACTCAAAAACTTACAAACCCATGTATTAATTCGGATATTCTTTTATGTACTATTGTGCACATGTGTTGATATCATGGACAATTTCGAAAAAACTATTCAACAAAATGCAATTTTGAATGGAGGCAAAACTTGATCCTCTGGGTAGAATAAACTAAAAAAAAGCACTTTTCGCAAACTTTACCTTCTGAAGACGCCAACTTGGTTGGTGAAATGCCCGTCGAGAATAGTATTGTATTTTTGGTGATTTGGAAAAGTGGTTGATTTCGAAACATCTAATTTTCAAAAATTCATTCATCAATATAGATTGTACCTTTTCCTTACTCCTTTATTGATTCAGAGCAAGAAAGCAGTATCTGTGCCCAGTTGGAACAACAAGCTCTTGATTCGCGGAGGCCAAGGCGCAGTTCAGTTCTTGATTATTTTATAAAAATTCAATTGTAAGTACTGTAATACGATTGTAACAAAATACAGGGTCTTACCTCAGGTGTTCTTGCACTAAACCTCACAAATGCTGTGGAAAACTCCTGATGACTCTACAATTAGTTAAAATTAACAAATTCAAAATATGATTCAATATAATTCGCTTTCAAACTGGAATCTAAAGATACCTCAAACGTTGGAATTCATAAAGATGGATGACAAAGCCAGGCATAGAAAGATTTCCTCAAAAATATTTCCTTCGCACGTAGAATTGGTATCGATTCAAAGTTCATGCAATGATACCACCTGTTACATGCGTCGATTCAAGATATACATAAAGGAGCAAAACCATAAAAAAAATTGAAAGACTATTAGCTGAACAGAACATTAACATATCAACGACTTGAGAGGAAATGAGAAACAGAACCACCCGGAAATGAAGATAGCCTGAAGCAGTTGAATGATTATTATTGTTCAACAGCCTCAAAACTAAGCAAATATATAATTTCAACAGTTACCCGCTTGAAAATTTTAGTAATTTTGTTTTTATATGACACAGATTTGTGTGAGCTGAAGTTAATAATAAAGAAAAAAATGAAAATTCTGCTGGTGAAGACAACCTATCAGCAAAGAGGTCTTTACAATTGCCTGATGAAGCTCTTAAAGCTTTAGCAATAGCTGTAAACTCGTCATTTACTACTGGTGTCTTTCCTTCTAGTTTGAAATCAGCAGAAGTGATACCGCTTTACAAAGGAGGTGCCATTGATGACCCCAGCAATTTCACACCCATCTCAATTGTATCAACGTTATGAAAAATCACGGAAACACTAGTCAAAATTAGGATAGTGGGTTCCAAAACACGAATGACGACATCTCTTAAACGTCTACACTACCCTAAATGATAAAGAAGTGGCGGCGGTAGTATTTCTGGACCTTTTTAAGGCATTTGATTGCGTGGAACATAATTATGGATTCCCGGTAACAGCCTTAGAATGGTTTAGATCTCATCTTACTAGCAGAAGTCGAAAAATAACATTGAGCAACAATCCTTTTGGTAGTGGAAAAATTGTATGCGGAGTTCCTCAGGGTTCAGTTCTAGGCCCAATTTTATTCTTGCTATATATTAACGATATGGCAAAACTTGATATATCTGGAGCATTTATCATGTTTGCGGATAACACCACGGTACTTTGGCGTAATAAAGATCCTGATACTTTGACTCGGTCTATCCACTTAGATTTAGAAAAAATAATATTTATAAAACAAATCTGATAACATTCAAGTGGGACTTGGAACAAGTAAAACTAGGTGAACACATGATTGAAAGTAGGATGTGACTAAATTTCTTGGTATATTCATTGACAGTAATTTAAAATTTGATACGCAAATTACTGCTTTAAAAAATAAAGTATCTTCTGGTTGCTTTGCCATAAATGTAATATCTGATGAACTCGAATTTTCAGCAGCAATAACAACATACTATTCACCAATGGAGAGTCATCTCCGGTATGGAATTCCTTTCTAAGGATAGGCACAAAATTTTCAACCTCTGGAAACAACCTTTGGAACCTCTGGCGTGAAATGAATCTATTGAACACATTTTTCCCCTCATCATGCTATGCGGTCTCTAACCACATAGCATTAAAATTATTTAAATATACTATAACGTGGTTTTGACAGGATTTGCCATAGAAAATCGTACGATTTTGAAAGTACACCTATAGTTTTAATGATTGACATTAAACTAATTATGTTATAGCAAAACTATCTTCAACTCTATAATATGCGTCATCCAAAATACTTCTTTTCGAAGTTTCATATTCACAAATTCGAAGGGTCTTCAAAATTTTTATGTGCCATTTTAGATAAGTCAGCAAATAGGGTGTGAAAGTCACCAATTTTCAATCTCTTACTTTTAATTTTCTGTTATTCTACAATTCTACAGTTTTTTTTATTTTTTGACAGACTATAACTTATACAGATGAAGAATTTACGCTTCAGCACTTCTCTATTAAGCGTTTTGAAAACATAGCAAATGACCTTGTAGTAGAATTCGGTTGAAGAGCGATCTAGCGCACGTCTATACGGATACAAGTTATAGTACACATAAGTTATAGTACAATATAAGTAATTTAGTTGAATAATTATTATTATTGTCAGTTGCAAAAAAATGTTCCACTTTCATCCGTTTTCTCTGGCACGTCCTGTATTTCTTCTCACTGTTTTATAATCAACACTTCAGTTAAAGATTCGATATCGATAATAAGGTTTATCATCATGTTCAGAATACTTCAAATATGTTTTCTTGATACGTGAAACAACCGTAATTCTATCGTGCTCAAGTCATGCGAAATTAAACACTAGTTTTTTTTATCATACCACCTTCTTGAGGAAAATATGTAACAAGATGACATGAATGTTGAATCGTTTTTCAATCAACTGTTGTAACTGTTCATTTATTCAAATGCGTTTTTTTATAATACCTCTTTTTTTTCTTCCAACTGTTATTAAATAGTGAGACATCACTTAAGAATAATATAAATATATAAAGTAGATATTGACGAGTTTTCAGACAGAAACTTCAGAATTCGCTTGAAATGAAATAGACTCTCAAAAATCAACTGAAAAGATAGAGAAAATTGCAAATTCACGATGGGGGGGGGGAAGGGGAGGCTCATAATAGCATTCACTGAAAGACAACGCTATTTTAACACAACATAGGTCTGCTGGACTCGGCTGTCCAAAAGTCCAAAAAGGCCAAGTCTGAGTAAGAAACAGAGGCCATCTATAAAAGACAATATTCCTGGATTAAGTCGCCTTTGGGAGACTCCTTCATTTTTGGTGTATCTAGATGTAGTGGCATACCTCAGGGGTCAATCCTTGGACCTATACTTTTTGTAATATATGTGAATGATATTTTTCACAGCCTACTACCTAGTACAGTCATCTGTTTTGCAGATGATACAACAATAATTCACTCTAACTCCGACATAAGTAAACTACTCGACAAGATCAATGAAATTGAAGAAAAGGCTGTAAACTGGTTTACTTCCAATAATTTGAAATTGAATAGGGGAAAAACTCAACAAATTGTTATATTTCTAAATAATAGGGTAACCACACACAAGGACGTAAAATTATTAGGTATAATTATTGATGACTCACTTAAATGAGAAAATCATATTGACTTTCGCCAACTGAAAAGATTTATAAGTACCAATACATCACTAATTGCGTATTACTCACTATTTCACTTCCATTTAATGTATAGAATCCTCTTATGGGGAGAATCTTCTCATGCTCAAAAGATTTTCGTACACGAAAAAAGCACTTAGAATAATAGCTGGAGCTTCATTCAACGAACCATGTCAACTCAACGTCATCTTTTACATAATTCTGTCTGTGCCTTGTATTTATTTTAAACACTTTGTTAGAGATCCATAATAAGAAAAGTATATTCTCCACCCAACCAGACTATCATAATTATCCTACTAGAAATGCAGATACACTGAGACATCCGCTAAATAAACTAGAAATGTCTACACGAAATTCACTGGACCTCAAGCTCAGCTCAGCTTAGTACTCCATCATTCTAGAGAAGAGTTGAAACATTCTTTTCAAAAAACTGTTCTTACTCAACACAGGATTTAATGAATAGTACTTACAGTTAAAGATTAACTCACTTAATATTACTTTTCTATATATATGTTGCTATGTGATGTTCTTTAGCATCAATATTTTATTCTATCTAGCAGTTAGATTTTATTTTAAATGATCAATAATAATTGTATAATAATTGTCAGCGTGCATCTGCACTATTTTTGACCTGCCATAAATGTATTCATTGTATGCATAACAAGATTAAATAAATTCTAGCCATAGATGGCAAAACAATAACAGTGGGTTGAAACAGAACTGATTGATACTAAATCACGAATGCTTTATTTTTGAGCTCTGATTTCGATAAGATACATCTAAACTTAAAATTCATCATGTAACAATTCAATTTGTCACAGTTGGTCACTTGTAGATATATTTAAAAGATCAAATAAGTAGGACAGCCTGTATGACACCAAGTGTAAATCGTATTTATGAATAACTTCTTTATGCAGAGGCTATTAAAATGTTTTGATGTCTACAAAACTTTGCATTTAGCAAAATCAACAATAAATGATAGTATTCATTATGCGACATATTTCCACTTTTCACATAACAGAAGTCTCTATCTCTACGAATTATTTAACAAATAATGAAAGATGTTATTTAATCACACCCCAACCTTGGAATGATTCAATTCGATCTATTGAGGTTCACTGTTATATCCTTTTTATTTAAACATTTAAATTGTTTGTGTTGGAGAAATACGAGCATTGATAAGAGGCCTTTTGTTTTCGAGATTCGAAGATGGAACTATCCAAAAACTGTTGAGTGCATACAAGAAATTTTAAGTTGTTGAATTTCAAACAACGAGTTTTGTTGAATGCAAAATCTTTCAAAAGATTAATTTTGAAAGTATAATATCAAATCTCACTTTGAGGCCACACAAAATCCAAGGTGAGCTTTCTCTGTTTCATTGGAGTCAATTTGTTATGAATCCTCGTTCCACTTCCAGATCTCTCTTCTCTTCTCTTCTTTTTCGTCAAAAATCATACATGTAATCAGAGTTATTGAGATCACTGAGTTAAAGTATCAATATCAATATCTAGGACTAGACACGCTCAAAAAAGCGTGTATTATTTATCATTAAGATATATATTTATGATGTAAAGCATGATCATACGTATACCAATGCTATGGTAATTACTTATATTTATTTTCTATGAGGTGTATTTATATAAATATGTAAAAAATTATTGTTATAACTGGGGACATCTTGCGAATCAATCATGACACATAATTTCTTTTGATTGTATATATGTAAAATGTTTATTTGAAGATACAAGTTTCATTTCTATATGTTTTACCACTTAGAATAATAAATTTTCACTTTTCTTTTCATTACGATTCCCTACCACGGCTACATTCATCAATTTATGATTCATTTATTAGTTAATTAATTATATATAGTCTAAATTTTCACGTATGAGCACGTTGAGACTAAATGGGTCGTATTTGGTCTCAAAAAAATACTGAGAATTCGTAGGCAGAGGGAATACCCAAAAAATGGTATAATCAAAAGGTATCTCAGTGGTGTTTCTCATTTTTCAAATGATATTGTAACAAAGTATTTTTCCTCAATTTACACCACCTCTTATCGTTTCTTGAATCCCTAAGGTGGCCGTCCTTATCTTGAAACACAGCGTATGCGACATTATTTTCCAAATATCCAACAATGCGCTACCGCCCATGTACAGAACGCTTTCAAAACCATTAACTTGCAAATCACAAACAATTATATGCGACAAGAAAATTCGAAATAACTAGGGAACTATGCGTTCGCCCTGGTACCAAGCAACACGCACACCAAAAATTCGTGTCTTGCCCGCTGCGTTTTATTCACGATAAAAAGTAACATTGAAATGTGAAATAGTTATTACGCCGTCTTCGTGACTTACTCCGAAATGAATTCACATTAAAATGATCCTCCAGAATGTAATTTCGGTCATGCAATGCCATGATTATGCCCTTTAATCTGGATTTTATTGCGCTCTGTAGAGTGCGTCAACGTCGCGGCGGTTCATGACAGCGTGTACTATAACAAATTCATTTGTAGGTGTCGAAGATAAATAACATATACATATTTTCTCAAGAACTTGCACATTACAGATCTGTTACAACCCGTATTGAAATATCGTGTTTCTTACTTTTGGCAAACAAAAAATAATTGTTTTCTTGCCAACGTTTCGAGTTCGATTACATTTTTCTTCAGAGCTCGAAAAAGAGTTTCTTCGTGTTGGGAATATAACTATTTTAAAATAATGAGTCATATTAGAAACATAATGAAAATAAAAAAAAACTAAAATTACAAAATTTTTGAGACAACTATACAAAAACATGAAACAAACGAATCAGAAAATCATCCTTCTCGAACCCTGAAGAAAAAATTATTTTGTTTTAGTTGTTGGAATATTTATTTTCTCGATATATTTCGACTGTGAATCTACAATTTCTCCAATAAGAATTATGAAATACAAATCAATTAACAGAATTTAGTTTATGAAAAGAGAAAAAAAACACCACAAAAGTGCTATTTCGTTCCTTCCTGTTCATAAAAGAGGACATATGCCTTCTTACCCACAAGCGATTTTGGTGAAATTTTGACACGTGTGAATCGTTGTATTTATGCCACGTTTCCCTATAGAGGTGTCTGCAATATGCTGTGTAATGCCCGTTGTAAATAGTCTTACTGTGATTCGAAAGTGCATATAGATTATAACGACAAAGAGCCATATCATCTGCTGCATAATTGGTCATATCTAATCCTTTTGGAGAAACAATGACAACATTCAATTTGCCTCTGAAACTTTCTGTTGGAGAAACTCTTTTTAAATGAATTACCAAAGTACGGGGAAACTTATGGATTGATAGGGACTTTGTGCATTTTCTACTTTCCTTGCACCTCAAATACGTTGGTTTTTTATCTCCATCCAGAGTTTCCTCTTTGTGAAGAAATCCAAGCATTGTGACAAATTCAATTGGCCAGTTCTTTGTGGTATGCGGAGAGACAAATCCCACAAAGGATCGAAGGTTACTGATAAGTGATCAAAATGTGTGCACTTCATAGTGGATTTTAATTGACCAACGAAGTTGAGTTGGTCATGTTCAAATATCTTAGCCAGGACTCTTGCGCTTTTCAACTGTCGCTCAATTTTTTGACAATATCCGTTAAAATCGGTTTAGATTTTTTGAAGTAATTATATTAGGGTCCTCATGCAAACCTTCTGAAAGATAAAGAAATAATTCATGATGGGCAGATCCCATGAATCTAGGAGTCAATCTTTGAATATAACTTTTAAAATAGTCAGTGTTTATTACTCTATAAGATGAGTCTTTTGACCAAAATTCCTTGATAACTTCTGCGAACGATTTGATTAAAGTACCTTTCATACTAGAAATACTACTATTGATATCTTCACGTATGTATCGTTTTTTAAATGTTCCATCTACCATCTCGTGTTTGATGAACATTGAATTACACTGCTCATAAAACAGGTGTTTCTAATATTTTTCAACCCATTAAACCCAAGAGTTCTGACTGAACAATGTATCTTTGATATAATGTTGTAACTATTGACACTACGTTTGCCACTGCTATCTCCTGAGTAATCACGGATTCGATGATTCACCTCTTCATTGGATCGGTGGGATAAGGAATTCGAAGCTGAACTGAAGAAGATAATTCTAGAATTTGTTCATATTTCTCTGTATCTTCTGATAGGAACTTATGGTGAGTATCACAAGATCCTGGGCCTTTGAATGTAGGACTAGACTCTCAAATAAAGGAAGGTGACAAAATAAAGTATTTAGGAATCATTGTCAATTGACACATGAAGTGAAATATGCAAACAAAACAAATATCAGGAAAAATAAGAGGTTTTTTATCTAAATTCAAATATTTGAAGGATTTCGTGAACATTACCCAGTTGAAAACTATCAATTCTTCCTTGATAGAGTCCTTACTATCTTATGGGATTTTGGGCTGGGGCGGTGTCACTGATTGCTTCTTGAACCAAGTAAGTACTGGTTTCGCAGATATGGGTTGGAGCAACTTATAATGAATCTCAATGTAGAGATGTGAGACAACTATTTGTTAACAAAATTTTACTTTATGTCAAAGCTAATAATATTCAACTCACTCCTCATAAACATTCTTATAATACCAGAAGAGCTGATACAATTTTCTTTCCCAGAAGTAAAAAATGTATAGGTCAACGAAGTGCAAATTACCTTGCTCCAAGAATATATAGTTTGTTACCAAATGAGCTAAAAAATATATCTGTTGATAAGTTATTCAAAAAGAAAAAAAGTGGATTGTCAGTAATAGATCAATAATCAATAC
>WOGN01007180.1:0-11991 GCA_015342105.1 Leptinotarsa texana | reverse complement strand
CTACGAGTCATATTTTCATTTGCCTCATACAGGGTCTTCAAAAAATGCAGATAATTTGATCTCATGAAAAAATGAGTGGAACTCATTTTTTTCAAATGGAACACCCTGTATATTTCAACATTTTTGAGCTCTACATCTAATTTTAGATTAACTTTGTTGAGATAATACTATTTCTATTTTGAACCGTTTTCAAACGGAAAATGACGTGTTTTTCTTGCCAGAAACGGCTAATTAACGCTCATTATGAAAAGCCCTGTATACACAGTTGAATTTGTGATAGCGTATTGTGATTCGGCACTTGTGAGGTCCTGGCCTTAACATTCAAAATATATAACATGTTACAGACCGTCAGTCTTTGAAATTTTGACATTTTGTCTTTCCTCCAGTATTTGTAACCAACCTTGAAAAAATTTAACGGAGAAGACTCAGATATTGGAGAATGTATGTCAAGAAAATATCTTCATCAGCTCAGCCCTAGTAAAACGCGTCTTGAATTCAATTCAATGTGTGAAAATTGTGTTATCATTATCATTGATAGTGGTAATAATTTATTTTCATTAAGTTATGGGCCAGTATATGTATAACTTCTAATTCCATAGTAGTTCAGTGACTGAAATTAAAATTATTTTGTGGCTATTGTAATAAAGAGATTATGTCTACATCACTGTCAATTTAATCCATCGAATTTCAAAATATATTGGTAGCATGTCTCAATGAAGAATGATTTGAAGTCGCGAATAATTTGAGAGATGTATTCATTAGAAAAACAAACATCAGTCAAAAAGATTCATGTCTGAACGTTCACAAAATTCTGAAACCTGAATTCATTAAATTTATGTATATATTAATATTCAATAATGAAACTATCATCAAATGGACGTTAGTCGATGAAAAGTAATTTCAAATGACCTATTGTCACCTATCGACGACCAATCAAAACCAATGAAAACTTGTATATTGCAATGGGATATATACTCAAATTACTGTATCATTTTTTATAGTAAGTAACGAAAAGCTTACCTGAATTCACGATTAGAAGAAAAACTATCGCTACGAACTTCATTTGAACTACTCAATAATCGAAAATTTTGTTGTATTGTATACTCTATATGCTTATCAATTCTACTAGTTACGACGTTTATGATTCAAAATAACATTTGAATTGATGTTTACCACTCACCAAATTATAGGTTACCTTGATTCTCAAGTGTCGATACCCTAAATAACTATCAGATTGATTTCAAAATCGGAGAAAGTTCTTGAAGAATATGGATAAAAAAATATTTCAAATTATTATGAATCATTCAATCACTGGTGTGTCGATAGATACTAATTATACATTCATAGATCGTAAATACGATAAAGTATAACATATAATTGAAATAGTTATATTTTTGGATGAAATTATTTTTTATATGGCAATCCATAGACTTTAGTTTCATACACAAACTGGAAAAAACCCTTACAAAAGAATTACTTTCAAAGAACATACAATTTTGCTCTCATCTCTTTCATAACATTACGATTTTACATCACCTGAAGGGACAAATCTGCTCATGTCACGATGAGATGCTTTGAATTACATTTTTATTATGGCTCCAATCTGGCAAACACCTTCTAACCAAGGATTTATAACAATGGATATTTAGCACCCAACGCTTTTTTACAATAAAATTTATCCTTTGTAAATATATTCATACTGATTTCAGACTTATTGAAAGTCATTAGTTACATCAAGCCATAGCACTCAATATCGATGTTAATCACAATCTTAAATTAGTTTCAAATTATTTGTTTATCTTTAGTTAGCTATTATAGCGTGTTTTTTAAGTTTTTCGAACTATTATTCATTTTTCACTTTTTAGCTTGGTTTGCTTTTTCAATCCCATTTCTTTCAATATAAAATATATACGCATGCGCAGTTAGTGCGGTTGACTCACTTGATCTCACACAATGATTATGTGAGGAAATTATTCAATCCTGGCGACTCTAATCAGGTTAATGAGATAAACTTATGAAATTACCGTATTTTTAGCGATTCTTCATAAGTGAAGCTAACAAAAGCATGTTAAAAAAGAAAACAATTCAAGCCAAGAGAAACATTTAGCAACGATGTGTAGACACATTCTTTTCCGCTAATTTTTATGATGATATTGACACTTGTGAATAATAAATTGAAGTGTAACAACTCACCTCAGCCCCAATGAAGTGAATCGTTGTTACATTTGTCAAGTGCATATATTTCAAATTTTTCACCTAAGCGAATATTATGAATATTATGAATGAAAGTTCGTTTGATTCATGAAGAATATATTTACCAATTTTTTTTTTATTTTATTAACCCTACTTGCCAATCTGTTGCAACCAACTTCAGTGTCCATTACTCCATATTTTTACCTACTAATAATCTTTTCATGAAAAGTGAAATTTTTTATATTTGACAAATATATAGGGCATTCCAACAAAAAATTGACACTTCGTAAGATAGAACAAGACGTGTGATGGAAAATTTCGATCACAGACACCTCTCATATTTTTTCGATATTACCTGTGTAAGTTTTTTCAAAATTGGTTCTTCTGTAACTTAAATGATGACTGAATTGTTCATAAAATAAACACATATAGTTTCAAAAAATTTGAAGACACGCTTTCAAAGAACATTAAAATATAAAGTTAAAAATATTTTTTTCAAAATATATAAGCTTAAAACAATAATGAACGAAAAATACTAGTATTAATATGAAAAAAGCGACGGGAACTTGATATACAGAAAATATGGCACAAAACGCCCACGCTTTTTTCACAATGATACTTGTATTTTTCGTTCATTATTATTTTAAGATTATTTAAAAAAATAATTTCAACTTTTAAGTTCGATGTTCTTTAAAAGCGTGTTTTTAATTTTTTTAAACTATATTTATTTTCAATTTTGGTTTCGTATGCTACAAAAGCGTGTTTTCCAGTCTTTTTAAACTATATTTATTATATCTAAACTTTGGGATCTATCAGCCGTATATTGTTTAAAAAATTACCATTGATATTTTCCGATTCCGGAGAAGGAGCCTGAAAATCAACTACCAAGCCCAAGGAAGGCAGCAGGTGCGCGTGTTGATATAAAGAATAATTTTCTCAAATGAAGATATACATATAAAGTGAGTTCGAAGGAGGTTACTTACACCGCCATCTGCCCACGAATAGATCAAGCAATAATGTAGATAATTCTGTCAAATACAGATCCCGAGCTTGAGAGTTACAAACAAACAAACATACATATATACAGATGAAGCTAATAAAATCATAAAAAAATAGAACATGTGCTATCGTTTATCAATATCAATGGGAGAGATATCAACGGAAAAATTTTATAAACTACACCTTACGATTTGATCTACACAAACTTCATTTTCAAAAGCATATTATATCAATTCTACATCAATAATACAATGTCGGTTTCTGAGAAAACAAGTTCAGTAATGGTGATCTATTCAAATCCCATTGGCCATTCAGGAAAATGTTTGGGGGAAATAGTCCTGGCACGGGTAGCAAGGATCTCAGGGGGGGTTCTATCCCCTCTATTATGGAACCTTGTAATGGATGAGCTACTATATCTCTTGGACCATAATGAGTATAAAGCACTGGGCTATGCAGACAACTTAGTCATTTTAGTTCAGGGTAAATACAATAATGTAGTGAAGGGATGCATGTAGCAGGCCCTGAACATTATAACAAGATGGACCGAAGAAGAAGGGCTTAATATAAGCATATCCAAATCGATCATAGTAGCATTCACCAAGAGGACTAAAACGGGGGGTATCGGGCCTCTAAAACTTCGAGGTGAAGAAATGCAAGTGTCGGGAGGTTAAATAACTGGGAGTAATCCTAGACTCCAAACTGACCTGAAACCAAAACTTGTACAGGATAAAGAGGAAAGCCGAGGTAGCACTGATGCTCTCCAGACGCACCTATGGAAAAACAGGGGGGCTAAAACTATATATGTTATATTGGTTATACACGATTTGTGGTTAAACGCATGATAACATACGTATCTGCAGGCGACCGCCATCAACAAACTAGGCATGGTGCAAATGTGCAAAAACTTGCATGTTTGGAAATGACGGGAGCAATTAGAACTACCTCAACAGCTGCATTGGAGACACTCCTGAATCTACCTCCTTCACACTTTGTAATAATGGGGCCAATTTAGACTGGAAAACTCACCGAACTACAAAAGATCGGATCAAACATAATTTTCGGGACAAAACGGAACGGGAGCTGGAATATACAGAGCGGATTGAAATCTAAACTACAGCTATCCGCTAGGGCTATACACCTTCGTCTTTTAGGCGGAAGTGTATGCTATCTTGCAGTGTGCAAGGGTTATTAAATTGAGACCTCAAAGAAATGAGCGTATCAATATTTTTACAGACAGCAAGAACGCACTAGGGGCTCTGACAAGCCCAAAGGTGACATCAAAACTGGTTTGGGAAAGCCATGAAGAACTGAATGAACTTACAAACAGGAACAAATTAACTTTTTACTTGGTTCTAGGGCATTCAGGAATCACAGGTAATGATAAAGCTGATGAATGCGCTAGACGCGAATCATCAACTTCATATATAGATCCTGAACCAGCTCCGGGGGTACCAAAATCATTATTACGAAACCAGATTAGGACATGAACCAATAAGAAGAACACAGAGTACTGTACGAAAGAACCTGGCAACAAACACAGTAGAACCTTCATCAGGGAACCGTCCGAGAAAAGAACCGAAGAACTGTTTCAATACAGTAGGGATCGGCGCAGAATAATTACAGGGTTCGCTTAGTGGACACCTGAATAAAATGGGGCTGTACAACGGAAACCTTAGCAGCAGATTATGTAACGAAGGGATAGAAACAGCTCTACACATCTTATGCGAATATGTGGCATTGAGTTGCAGGAGGCAGGCAATATAAGGACGTACAAAACTACGCCCAGAAGAATATGACGAACATGCAACACCGAACCTGTACAAACTAGTAGAGGGAACGATACTGATGGAATGGGTGTCATGAGAATATGGGAGAATAAACGCAATAAGTCCAAGAGGCTGCAGTTTTTCTGGAAACTTGGACTAAATGGACAAGTCAGACAACTCCCAAGGTACACAAAAAAGTGCAAAATCTGTGCCAAATCTGTATTTTATATGTGTGAAATATCAAAATCTCCCTTAAAGATATGACTATCTTCTAAAAGATGATATGACTGTGTTGACGTTTTCTCATTTACTTAGATCATATGATGATCTTGAATGAGATTTCTGAATGTTCCGCCGGTCTGACCAATATATATCTCAGCATTTATATATTGCTGATTTCTCGAATTCGGATGTTTTGTCTTTATAATTTTCAACTAACTTTACTAACGTATATATGCGTTCTATATGCAATTTTAATACCGTGTTTATTCAAAAATGAAGCCATTTCTTTGTGGTTTGTCCAAAATATGTTGTTTCATAACATAATAAGTTTCATAATTTTGATTACCCGACTTATCAGTAGAAAAAACCTCCCGAATGCTTCCACATATACTTCCTTGGAAACTATTTTGTTTATCAATTCAGCTTTAAATCCGTGGTGAACTGCAATTTGCTTAACGATATTAGGGTCTTCATTAAAATTATTTATTTAAAGAGAAACATTGACTAATCTAGGGTACGGATGGGTAGAATCGTTATGAATTATAATATCCGTATGGGAAGTTTTGTGATATACTGAAAAATCATATTTGTTGTTCATTCTACTGATTTTCTAGTCCAAGAAATTGATTGAGCTTGAATTGTCTGTCTCTATTTCAATAGTGAAATTGAAACATACCAATTGTGTGGATGACTTTTTAGATTACGAGTATGGAACAGAAAATATAACAAAATGCATTCAATTATGTGTGAGGCTATTTGATTAAAAGAATCTCAACGTTCATTCCTGTCTTTCCCAAAGAATGTGAATAATTGGATGCAGGTATATTATAAAGCTTATTATTGCGATAAAAGTATATATTCTGGTTTGAGGGTTCCGAGTGAGTTTTTTGTTAATTATATTTATGAAATAGAGGCATGTTTTTCCATCATGTTTGATAAAATTAATTGTACTCAGGAAATTTCTCATGCATACTTTAACACTTTGAAAAATATAGAAATTTTCCACCCTTGCTCTCAATTTCCTTATTCATACGTATTGACACTGTTCATTTGATTATGAATATCTTATCGCTTTATTGCTTGAAATATACGAATAGGAATATCATAACTGATTGAAAGAAATATAAAAAAAATAGAAAACCTACTATTCTATCACATTTATAATTTGATAGACAATGTTTAATCGTTTCGCATATGTGAATATTTCGCAAAGTGCTCTCTTAGGTTTTGTTCGTGATTGTCTCTGTTTGATGATTCAACATATGAGTTTTCAGATATCTACCTCTTTGTCCGATGTAGAAGTTTATCGTGAACGTTCGCGCATTTCAAATAGAAAAATACTTTTTTACACAGTGTTCATTACAAATATGGTCTTTATACCAATTGATAAGAGTACCTTTGCAACTCTCTCGAAAAGATTTTTCAACCGTGGTATTTTTCGATAAAATGAGTGATTTTTTTGTTTTTAAATTGTGATGTAGTTTTTGTGAAACTAAGTTATGCAGTTTATGTAGATAAACATATTTTGTGTAAGTTTTTTCATGATTTGGTCATAATTTGGGTGGTATACAGCTGATAATACTTTACGATATATTTGAACATTCGGTAAAATTGAATTTATTCTTCAGTAACTGAAAATTTCCTGTTTACAGCATTCTTTGTTTGCTTGTCTTTCACAATTGATAACGTTTCCGAATCTTCAATACCATCTAATGTTACCTGGCTGATTTCACAAATTCGACAAGCTCCTACAATCCCAAATAGAACAACAACCTTGGACATTAAATAAACTTCATCGGGAGCATTATTTAAAAAGTTACTAATATGTGTACTCGTTAATATCGCAGCTTTCTTGGGCGTGTAACCTTTTCTTTTTTGTTTCAGAAATATATTTAGTTTGAAATATTTTGATATATCAACATTATTATTAATTCACTGAATAATTCGCCACACTGTTATTGTGCCAGTTCCGAAAAATAAGCCAATAACACCGTCTCCGAGAAAGAATTGCAGTTCTTTTCCATCTTCCATTTCATGAATTTTAAATGCGGGGTTTCATACATTTTCCGCGATTCAACTGAAAATAATTTTTGTGACTCTACTTTCGCTGCTTCTACTAACTCCGGTGGAGTCAGAGAAAACTCGGAATAAGACATTTTTCAAAATAACTACTGACCACTGAGTTCGCAATTTTTGAATCAAATCACAGAATCAAATTGACATATATTTTCTATTGATTGCTTTCCTAGCAACGCTATACCTACCTGTTTAAAAATTCAAATTTCACAGCGATAATTTCCTGACTCTAACATATTGTAATAATATGTGTTTTTCAATAATAAATCATCGTTTTTCCCGTCACTGAAAAAAATTGTGTATTATTACGGTTTTTTGAATGGCTCCGCTTCCCTTTGGGAGACAACACAACCTCTAGCTAATATCTAATACTTTTTTCCTTTGTATAATAAATAACTATTGTTTTAATTTTCACAATCTATTGTATGTAATTTTAATCTCGAATACCAATCAATGAAAATCTTTTTCATTTTGGCAAACTGGTCTTTTTCATCATTTTCGAACGATATTTCTTAAAAAAATTGAGTGACACAATGTATAAGACTATCATCCAAGATTGAAATTCGCAGTAAAGTGTAAAATAGTTGACTCTATTTATAGCTTACAAAATGAAGCTTAACCTGTGTCGCATTACATTTATCAGAACAAAAATTTGTAAAACATAAAATACCTTCTACGCATTAAAATCACAGATAAACGCTGTCACAACAAAAGTAGAATTGAAGCTACTTCAATTTATTGTTTTCCTGAAAGGTACTCCCAACAGACAAGTGAAGAACACTGTTAGTAGTAAAAACTGTGTCAGAAAATATTTTCCAACCTCAAAACCGTAAACACACAAAGATACGAAACAAGACCAAAAAAATCTGTTTTTCCGTTAACCAGCTGTCGCACCCCTACGAATGACAACCCTCAGAAGACGAAACTTGTACAAGTTAAGGATTAATGAGGTCTTACCTTTTAACGTGTGATTCCTAAGACGGGTTGGACGATAGCAAGTGAAAAAATCATTCACACTGGGACTTCAACCACCGACCAACATGGCAGTCAATTCGAATGAGTGAACAAATCACCCACGTTGAACCGCCTGGCCACCGACCGTAATCAAGATTACTTCATCAACATAATAATTTCCTTAGTCTTATATTACACTTTGTATTGAATTGTATCATTGTATTTTTGGAAACGAATGTTTGTAAATAAACTACTACTGCTTCAGAACCGTCTAGTATACAAAATACCATGTACAGGATTCAATAGCATCTATATCGGACAGAGCGGTAACAATCTGAAAAAAATGTAAATACTCTCATGACCAGAGTACAAAACTTGCTAATTTACTACATAACTTAACTTTTGATGACAGGCAAGATGTTGCTAAATAAATTAACTAGGGAAACGTGGGGAGGGTTGATTCCCGTTTTTTGAAACACATTTTCCATAACAAAATAATGCATTGAAAATTATGAAATTTGGCATAAACATAGAATAATACTTCGAAATTATTCTATATGAATATTAATGTATATATTCGATATAAGACCTGTCAATTCTATAATTTTTTTATCGTTGTATCGAAACTCCCTATACGTGAGAGGCATGATACGGGCATGAGGGAGAAATGATACATCATTCTGAAAAAACAGTTTTTATTACCGTTTTATTACATTTTAATTAACGTTGTTGAACTTTGTAAAGTTTATGGGAAAACTTAACTTGCGGTTGACTCTTGCAGTACCTCCTACACTGCACGGATAAGGTAATTTTACAGCATCATCAGCAAATACCATTGAAACATCTTCAACGGCTGGGAAAACGAAATGGTAACCGGGTTGCGTACGCCTCATGAAGTTAACAAGGTAGTCGCCATTTGGTTCAATGTCCCGGACCTGTCCCGGACCTGCCCAACGTAATATTTATTGGATTTCTTTGTGAAAAATTTCACTAGAATAAAATCATCTTTTGCAAGTACTCCATTGGCAAACCCTTCTTCAGCTAAGTCTTCTGTAATTTTAGTTTCTATATCGGTTAATTCGGAAGAGCCTGTAGATGAAATCGTTGAGAAACATTCCAAATCAGAATCATCAGTTGAACATAATTTTTGTTTTTTTTTTTATTGACCGCTTTGTTACGGATGATAAAACCCTTTTCTTGGCGGTTTTTGCATCTTTCTTTCACATCTTTTTTTATTTCTTTCATATTTGGCGTGTCTGTAAGAATTTTTGTTTTGACAGGTTTCCGTTTACCTTGTGTTTTTCGAGGTGAAGCGCTTGGATACGGACGTATGTCCTCTGGAGTCTTCAAAGATGTGACAGCTTTTTTTGGCGGAGTAAAGTGAATTGCTTCTTCTTAATTTGTATCTGAAGTAGAAGGTCCAGCAATATCTTCGTCTTCGTTACCCGGCTCATTGTTCACAGCTTCTAATCTTATTTGCTGATTTTCTATACCAGGATTGGGTCTGTCAGTCACAGAAGCAGAAGCAAAATCAGCATCGGAAAATATATTCGGATTGTAGGGACAAATTCCCGTATGTTCAAATCCCTTGGTAATGTTCAAAGGAGTGAAAGCCCTTTGATAAGCTCGACCTGCAAGTGATGGTATATTTTTCAAATTTATTGTCTTTCCAGGATTATTAACCATAAATGAGTCAGACTCCTGATTGAAATAGGTCTTTAACGGTCCATAAACAGACACATCCAGCGGTTGTAGCTTATGACTGGTGTGTGGCGGTAAAGTAAGGAGAATTATTCCATTATTTTTGCAAATGTCAATTCCATTCGGAGACATATGACTTTTATGGTTACCTATCTAAAATTAGCAGGACTTTGTTATCCAAGGAACATTTAACAAATTTAATGAAATGCGTCAGATATTTCTCGAAATTCTCCTCAGACATCCAACCACTGGCATGTGTTACAGCTAAAGATCCTAGGGGGGCACCTGCAGTCATATAATCTTGAAAATTTTTTCTAGGAAAGATGAAAAAGCGTGGCACTGAATTGCCCGTAGCATTGGCAGTACAACAAATAGTTACAGTAGTTACTCGCTCTGCTGAAGTAACTTTTGCTACTTGTTTTTGTCCTTTCTTCGAGATAATCTTTCGTGGTTTGTGAGATGTTTGAACACCCGTTTCATCACAGTTGTAGATTGCAGACGGTTCAAAGCTGTGTCGAACCATCACTTCACGAAGCAACTTGAAAAATTCTGATACTGTGTGTTTGTTGAATGCGGTGGATCAGCTTAAACTAATCACGCGAGGCAGCTTTTTTATTTGCCCAAGTTGTAGGTGAGAGTAGGAGTAGGCAAGTTCGTGGGTTTCTTTCGTAGTTAGTCAATTCATATTTGCGGCTTTGAGCAAATATTCTCCCAGTAACTTTTCCTGTTCATTATTAAAAATTTGCGAGGTATTGTAATTTGATTGGTATGATTCGGATTCCCCATTCCTTCTGAATCTTTCCACATATCTCTTTAAAGTCATCTTCTCAATTCCGTATATTTTTGCAGTTGTGCGTAGCTTACTACTATTGACAACCTCCCTAACTGCTAGTTTTATTCGTTCAGGTGACACGGGAACTCTTTCAGACTTCCTTTTCCACTTGAAAGGCATTTTCTGTAAAAAAACCTATCTTTAGGAATTGTTCACACATGAATCAAAACTCGTAAGGGAACGTGGGAGCGTTGAAACATGTATCAACACTCCCGAATTAAAATGTATCAAACCTCCCGTGTTTACAAATTTGGAGAAATTGACAGACAGCAAAAACATAACCTAACGTTCCAATGCTTTGGATACGCGAATATGCAGAAAATTCAGTGCACTTTTTGTCACCCAACTCAATTTTCAAAACAAATCATTACAGTTTCTAGAAAATGTTAAGCCATACCTTGCATAATTTACAATGAATCTCGTGAAAACAGTAATTCAATTATAACTCACACAAAAACACACCATTCACGAAATATTTTTAGATTTACGCCATAGCTGGGATGTCGTGTTGCACTATCTTGCGCTTGGCTGATGTCATATAATTTACGGCGGCAATTTCAACTATGTATCAACCCACCTGCAGTATCAACCCTCTCTACGTTCCCCTAATCAGTTTACCCAACAATTTATTTCAACAAGCTATATAGTATGCTATTTGGTATTGGTCCGTTATCGTTATTCATAATAATATTATGTTTACTTGTTTCTACATAAAGCTTCGACATCGACCGCCGAACAAGATTCGTCGTCTGTCTTTCACTGCAATGCAGCTAGATGAACTTGTGATTCAACACCAGACATCGTTGTTTTTACCCACTAGGTCTCATCACTGGTGCTAGGCTGAACCACCGAACTTTAAAAAAAAACTGCAAGCATAGGCGATGATATCTCCTCCTACGTAAACACTATCTGTGGGATCGACATAATCTGTGAATATCAAAGGTAAACGAGGCTCCCCAAGGCGATCAGTTGCTCATCATTTACGATTACTAATTAATTTTAGGTGAGGTTATATTATCTTTCAGAAGTTTTATGGGATTTAAAAATTATTAGCTTATACAATCCAGACAGTCGTCTCGACGACGATCGGAACCTTGCGCTCATCACATCCGGTACATCATAATAGATCTGTTGACTTATTTTATAGATATTGTAACGAATTAACGAACTAACTGTCTTAAACTAATTTATTTTTACAATATTTCCGTAACTAATTTATTTACACACGTTTATCTGCACAATGTGTTA
>WOGN01007179.1:0-11991 GCA_015342105.1 Leptinotarsa texana | reverse complement strand
CTAAAATATAAGAGTGTTTTGATTCTGGATTCCCCGTCATTTTATAAATGTAATTTTTTTGTTTCACTTCATTTCTCAATTTTTTCAGATCGTCTGTGAACCACTTTGGTTTATGAATCTTCTGATATTCTTTTTTTAGAGGAAATGCTACTTCAATCGTTATGTTATCACACAAAAATTTAGCTTAGATATTTGGATTGTCAGATAAGTAAAATTGTGTCCAATCCAATGTTTGAACTCTGCTATGTCTATTTCACTTATTAGCCTGTTTTTTTTTAATTCTTTGTTATCCCAAACAGAATCTGTATTTATTTTAACATTGATAAATTGCCCGAAATGATCTGATATGTCCTCTCTGATGATTCCAAAGCTGTTGAAATTTACGAAGATGTTATCAATACATGTGGCGGAGTATCCGGTAGCCCTAGTAGGTTTACGTAAGAGAGTTTTAAAATTATGAGATACGAGTATATTTTGTAAAGTATTTTCTTCTTTGCTGTGTGAGATAAAATTCACATTAAAATCCCGTAGTAGTACCACTTCAGTATGGTTCCTGGTAATGAATTCCAAGATAGTATCAAGAGAATTTGAAAATTTGTCAAAACCACCACGATTAGATCTATATATTGTCACTATAACAGTATTTTCAATAACTATAGCTGTGAATTCTCGGTCAATTTCCATACAGAAATGACTAACATCAATTTTTTGTGATGAAAGATTCTTTTTTACAAATATTGCCACACCTCCATGTTTGAAATTTTGCCTACAGTAATAATTCACTATTAAGTAGTCCTTAATACCAATGGAATGTACTTGTTCTGTTGTCAACCATATTTCACTGAGACACCTACATGATACAAATTTTCTGATAAAAATAAATTTAGGTCATCAATCTTGTTACTAAGACATTGGATATTTAGATGGAAAATGTTCATTTCAGTCTCCAAAGGTCTACGTTTACTATTCATGTGTGTAGGAGAAACTTTATCTAATCTTTTTTTCCTAACTGATATTGATCTAATAAGTCTTCAGTCGTATTTATAAAAAAGAACATGATCCATTTGTATCTACATTGTTTTTGAGTTAGTTATCTAAGAAATGTTGTCCCAACCTGAAATTGAAACGTGTGAAGCATATTTTACTTGGCCAGAAACTCGCTTCATACACTTGATCTTTCAAGTGTGGTTCAACTCCAATCATGAAAGACTGGTTGTCTTTTTGCGTATTTTGTGTTGGTAATTTTTTTATATATGTGTTTTCAGAATTTGTTCGTTCCTTTATGTACTTATCTATGTTTTCCACAAGAACTTCATCTGGGACACCTGAGACAAATAACCACATCTCCTTATTTTTGCTTTCTTTCTTTCCTATAAGATTTATTCATTTGCACTAAATTATCAATTAAGTAAGCAATTAATTTCGAAATAAACTCTTAACAAAGATGTATAGTTCGTGAAAAGGAGTAACTTTTAGACATAAACTGGAAGAAAAAGTCGTCTTGAAATAACTTCTTACATGAAAGAAATAATGATCTCGAAACAACTACTTTAATATGAATATTAAATTATACAAAAACACATTTGTACTCCGAACGTTCTTTCTAGAATTAAATCAGATACAAAACTTCTGAAACAACATAATATATTATTCGTTTCGCTAATATTAAATTAATATTAGTAAGTTTTCCATTTCATTCATGTGGGTGAATCCTGATGGGCAATCGTTATTATTATTTAAGACTCAAAACTTTTAATTGTGAAGAAAACTGAAGGAGAAAGGATTTTATTCGAGTGGATTGCACTATAATCTAATGAAAATATAGACCATTCATAACAGTACAGAACTCTTCTCTGTCGAACTTCATTGATCTTTGAATGATATTTGTCCGTAGGAAAGAGCCCGAGCTGCTGCAATGGGCTATCCCGACCCAACTAACCCTAGTTTCGAAGCAACTTCAGAAATGTATCACAATACTCTGACCGAATGCCTGAGGAGAATCAAAGCCTTCAAAGAAAAGGGGGAGGATAAAAAAATAGCCATCATGGTAGCCTCTCACAATGAAGATACGGTCCGATTTGCCATTGAGAAGATGAAAGAGTTTGGAATCGAACCAAGCGATAAAGTGATCTGTTTTGGGCAGTTGTTGGCCATGTGTGATTATATCACCTTCCCGTTAGGTGAGAATTTCATGTTTTTATGTTATTTGGGGGGGGGGAGTGATTTCATTTTTGTCTAACCTACAAATAATTCACACCTGAAAAATGTATCTGCAACTACTCCTTTATTTGTCTCGAAACCCACTCTGTTTATATTAGGGATTGCAATGCGATTGATAAAACGATACTAATAATCTACTGACAAAAATTCAGTTTTGTTTTCTTTCCCCCTAGTACCAAAGTTGAATATTTTTTACCGAAATTTCATAGCGGACTGTATCGGAAATATTGTTACGTTTTCCCTGTGGGTTTAATAATAATTCACCACAGTATACAATAATCAAACTTAACTTTATTTCACTGTTAATGTAACCAAACACTATTATTCAAGTGTCTATCGCCTTATTAGATTGCTCTGTACCGCACTGTCCACTAAACTTGGCTTCCCCGATATGCGAATGGGTCGCGTTTATATACGGTAAACGAATTATCTCGGCGTTGATAGAAAATTCGGCAGAATTCCATCGAAACGGCGCGAAGACTAGAATTCCACCAAAACGGCGCGAAGACTAGAATAATCGCGGCTGCACGCCATCTTGGCTACGTCACAATTGATTTATGGCTACCAGGGGCGGCCGGTGTTATTTTCTTTAGGGCATTACTTACAAAAATTAAACTTTCTTTTGTTTTGAAGGTCAATCCGGTTATTCTGCATACAAATACATCCCTTATGGACCTGTGAATGAAGTCCTACCCTACTTGTCCAGGCGAGCTCATGAAAACAAAGGGGTACTGAAGAAAATCAAGAAGGAAAAAAGTTTACTCTCCAAAGAAATTTTGAGGCGTTTGGTAACTGGTCAGATTTGGTATACTCCTAAAGGGAAATATGTACCAGTGTAAAAAGTAAGTTCTTGCTGTGCTGCATATTCCAGAATTTAATAACAAAAATTATTAGAAAGTGTCCCCTCTTTAACTTTTAAACGGAATGAGATATCAAGGTCAAACGAAATAATGTTGCATCACCCGTCGCCGAGAAGGCGCCACCACCTTTTTTTAGTAAAGGGTGTCTTGTTATAACTCGTTTGATAAGTTATTTAAGTTCTCTATCCAACATTTTTCTATTTTGAAACTCTGATCAGCCGTTCGGGAATAATTAGCAGTCAATATAGATTACGATATACTCAATTTTGTAATATCTTTTGGAGAAGTTTTTGATGAAATAGTAACCTTGGCAGATAAGTTGAGCAGTGACCCTGATGGCATTCCTGGCTACTTTCCAAAAAATTGTGTCTCTTCATTAACGTATCCAATATATCTCCTTTTCAAATGTTCTCTAGATACAGGGATCTTCCATGACCTATGGAAACCTAGCTAGTTACGTTCGTCCAATTTTCAAATCAGGAAATAAACAAGACAAAGAACTACCGTGGTATATGTAACCAGATCTCCCTACCTAAACTTCTGGATAGCTTGATAAGTGATCAGTTGAATTTCATTGTAAACAACTTTTCATAAATATTCAACATGGTTCTTTTATGAAAAAGTTTGCAGTTACCCACCTATTGGTGTCTGAGCAGAATATTAAAGAGGTTATGGAGGGAAAAGGTCTATACAGACTTCTCCAAGGCATTTGATCATGTGGATCACAAAATATCATTACATAAGATGGGATTATTTGGTTTCACAATCTGTCTCTATCATGATTTGAAAGATTCTAGGTTGGCCGATATCAGCAGTTCAGGGTATGAAATGCTAGGTCAACTATCATTCACATAACGTCGGGAGTACCTCAAGGGTCTCACTGTGCACCTCTTCTGTTCAACATCTTTGTTAATGACATTATAGAATGTTTTGAAAATTCAAACTTTCAAATGTTCGCAATCAATCAATCAATGTACTTTATTGTCTAAGAGGAAAGACTCTTGTTGACAAAGCACGGTTTACATATACAATACAATAGTATATGCCTATTAATTCGTCAGTGATTTATGTAAAATGGTTAAAATTTGCAGATATAAACAATATATAATACATATATCTTTGGTCTGTCAGTACATCAAGACTACTGGGCTTTATATTACGAAACTGCAAACTCGGTTCACTGAGAATGGTATATCTTGCCTCAATAGTATCCCGCTTAGAAAATGGCTCTATTATTTGGTCACCATTTCATACAATACTCTGTGTCACATTGGAAAGATGACAACATAAATTTCGTAGATTCTGTGCTTATAAATTGAATATATACATTGACAATCATGATTATATAATTCTTTCAAACACTCTTATCCTAAACTTGCACAAATTTATTATGGAATATTTCTGGGGTAATTTTGTTAGAAACACCTCTTATTCTAACCATGACCTCTGGAGTAGACGGCGGTTGTGTAACGTAAACTTTAGATTTCACCAGTCTTTACAAAAATCTACGGGTGTCAAATCAGATAATGCAGCGGGTCATTCTAAAGTACCTGTTTTGTCATTCTAAAGTCACTGTTATGGATAATTGTTCCAAACCATAATAAAGACGTATCATATTGCTGAAACCTCATATTAGTTGAAACTCATATTTTTGAGGAAATACGTGACATCAGAAGTGTATGATACATCCTAGATTCCTAAGTCGTGGTCCGTGGAACCCTGGGATTCCGTAGAAGGGTCACAGAGATTTTGCTCGCTCTGTCGGAGATCTGAATACCATGGGATTGTTGAAAAAGCTATTTTTGTTCTTTTATTTGCGACAACTCATCAATGCGAGACTGAATTTTCAGCTTAAGCTTTACACAAAAACTGAATACAGAAACAGACTTGATGCAGCTTTGGATCTTCGCATCCTACTGTCGGACATAAAGCCGGATTTTAGTACTATTATCAGAAAATATGTTGAAAATTTTTATTTTTCTCATTCAATGGTTGTTTCATTACAATGAATTATTTTTCATTCATTACTTTTTTTTTTCGGGTCGTTACACGGAAATATTCAAACGGTTATGAAAAAAAGGTTCAATGAATTCCTTACTGCCCATATAATCATCAAAGAAAATCAATTCGGATTCCAGGCTAAAAAGAACACCCAAGATGCATTTTTTTCCTTCCTGTATGAGGTATATTTAGATATAAATGTTGGAGATATATCTGTAGTTTTGTAAATAGAAAGAACAATTCCACATTTGCAAACCACCTTTTAGCAGGACATGAGTTCAATCATGAATACGATGTGTTACATTTAGAACAGAAAAGTTTGAAACTCAATCTTCTAGAATGTTCAGAAATCAATAAATTCAGGAATTCGGGTAATTTACTGAATGATCAATTAGAATTAAATAACTCTGCGTTACTGAATATTTTTTCAAATGTGAAAAATGGAACATGAACTCAGGTAATAAAATTCATTACAAACTTAGGTAAAAAATCAGGTACTTCAAATTGTAGAATAAGAATTAGGTATTAAGACACGCCCAAGGAAGCCATTGTATGGTGAAACACGCACAATAAAGTGTTTTTAGAATTTGTTATTAACCTTCAAAATATATTAATATATATTATAGAGTTCCACAAGGATCGGTTTTGGGACTAACTCTTTTTCTTGTATATATTAATGATTTACTGTGTATAAACACTTCTGGAAAAATTACCTTATTTGCAGACGACACCCCCATTTTGTGGCACAGTAAAACTGTTGAAGATCTGAATAATAAGATAGTCAGAGACATAAATGTAATCAAGTCTTGGTGCGACTCGAATCTTCTCTCTTTTAATATAAAAAAAACAAATATAGTAACTTTCAAATGTACTCTAGAAGATATCCCCGTAGAAAATGAGAAGATTGAAAATAAAGATTCCACAACATTTTTGGGCGTTTATATTGACACTTGAAGAATAAAATCTCCTCAGGGTGCTGTGCAATTTCTTTCTGGGGGGTATGTAACTCTAGTCTGCTAGAGTCAGTACTTAAACTGCAAAAGAGAGCCATTAGATATGTGTTCAAACTAGGACCGCACACTTACCGTCTCATTTTAGAATTAGCTACTATAGTATTGACAGCTTTAGAAAATACACAAAAAAAAATTTCGTGAGCAGACCCTATTATAGTTTGCAAGAATTTTACAATGACAACTTCCAGTGAAATTGTGAACTGTCATCTGTAATTCTAATTTATTGTATAGGATACTCGATTAGACTGTTAAATTATAAGTTGTAAAATTGACAAAATGTTCAAATAACGTTTCATAATTGATATTTTATTCATTTATTGACACTCATTCCATTGAATAAAATTGATAATTGATAAATGTATATGTTTATATAACAATTTTATTTTTATTTTATTTATATTTTACATAATTGTGTGTATTTTGCCTAACAAGAGTTTTTTTGGCAATAAAGTATATTTTGATTTGATTGGAACCAGCTGGGGTTTCGACAAAAATGTATGCTCAAATAGGGTTCCTGGGCTGAATGAAATTGGGAACTCATTTTGAATATTTTTTTTTGTAATGATAATAATAATTTGCCTGCATATCCTTAAAACTAATATAAAGCTGCTAATTACTCTGAAAAGACTAATCTAATCACTGTTCTTGCATCTTTTCAATATATCTACTTAACTGCGCAGTTGCTTTATGTTCTGTTCTGACTAGTCTGATAAAGTTTTATATCTGTATGTACTACATGTATGAAATTTTTAATGATGAATAAATTTCTATTCTATCCTATTCGATTTCCAGTAATAAAAAATATATTTGAAAAAAGTTTGTAGCGTCCTCTCGGCGTCGAGGGATGGAACTTCTTTGTGACAAAAATTATATCTTTTTGGATGATTTTTTACGACCCAAATATCTTATTCGGTTTGAAAGTTAAGAGAAGGGAGCAGCACTTCACGTCCACATTACGTGGACTGTTGAAAAAATTAGATGAATGTTCAAATTTTGCTCAAGTATGTACCAAAAAGTGCAAATCAGAACTGTTTCGAGTGTTGTGAAAAAGCTGGTACAGTTGTACTATATCTGAGGGGAACTACTACTTGAAGGGGACGTAATGAAAATTAATATGAATAGTATGAATATTTTTTTGAGGAAAAATGGAAATTCATCAAATTTTTTGAACATACAGCTCATTTTTTGTCAATAATCTTGTGTAATTAATTTTTTTACAGGGTTCAACTTCAACTCCGAAAATCCTTGAATTGATGCTCTTTTCCCTTTTTAGCTGGCAACATCCCCATCTGTAGATAAGTAGTAAAAAAGACGATTCCACCTGTGTCTGTCTACTATTTTTTTAAGTAACGTCTGCGTGAATGGTTCTCAGATGAAAGGGATACGACACGGCTGTCACTTCACACATGGCCTACTCCAGAATACTCGCTTCTTTTCTCACGAAGAATTTCAAATTATAGTTTTAATTTTAAATCATTAGTAAGAAATCTGTTGAGTCGATTAAGAAACGGTTGTTGATTAATGGCTGACGGATATAGACAATGTGAGAATTTGTAACATGTTGGTGAAGCCATCCTTTCTCAAAGTATTGTTAAGTAGTATTATTTTATCTCATTATACAACCTATTTATTTTACCTTCGCCATCGAAATATGACAAGAACAATGCAGTTCACGCAGATACGAGAAACTTAGCAAAGTATTTGAAATAGTTCAATAAATTCTGTACAGTTGTAGTTGTGAGTGAATGTTCATTCTGATGTGTTTTGAAAAATGACTTTCCTACGGTTTTTCATGGAATCTCTTTGACAGAACGGAAATTCACATCGACAGTTTGGAAGCGACCGCTACCAATATCTAGACAAATTTCGGAAAAATGTAGTAAGACCATCAAATTGATAGTTCCAGTGAAGGATATTGTGGCGGTTCTTTTCCAAACTCGCGACGAACATGAATTTGAGGCGGCGAGACCGAAAACTGTGGGTCTGCAATGTAGCGATAACTAGAAGCGTACGAAAGTCCCATTTCGTTTATCTTTAATTCATTTTGAAGGATCATTTGAAATGGTGTCAGAATTCTGATGATTTTGTTTCGATTGTTAAATATTTCTTGAAAAGTCTAATCAACAAAATATTTAGAGACGTGAAACGAACAGAAACATTGACTGAATTCCTGATATACTTCAATAGCCTGTGATTTTTGAGGTTTCTGTGAAAAGAACGTGTTATGAAAAAATTTACCGCTTAGTATTTTTTTAAAATGTTTCCTTTTGGTGTGTGTGAAAAATAAATTCGGTTAAAATATGAGTTCTGTTTTTTAATTTGGGAAGTTGGAAGTTGGAGTCGCTAGTCAAAAAATAATTGAGATTTACTGTATAAATGGTTGTGTCTTTGATATATATTCCACAATTTATGATGTTTCGACAATAACTGCAGAAGTTGAATAAATATTATCAATAAAAAATTTTGGTTTGATATCTGTGAAAAACACTGAAAGTGAGCGATAACCCTCTTCTATTGTAAACAATTTCCTGTTGACGATAATCCCATAATAACTAATCATGTACATATACTCAAATAAATATAGTTTAAGAAACCAAAAAACATGCTTTTAAAGAACATCGAACTATAACTATATTTATTTTTCATTTTGTGGTTTCGTGTGCTACAAAAGCGTGTGTTTTAGTCTTTTCAAACAATAATTATTTTATCTTAACTTTGGGATCAATCAGCCGTCGTATATTGTTCGGAAAAATGACACTTGATATTTTCCGATTCTGGAGAGGGGGCCTGAAAATCAGCTACCAAGCCCGAAGCAGCAGGCGCGCGTGTTAATTAAAAAAAAACACCTTTTCCAAAAGAAAAAATACATGTAAAGTGAGTTCGAATTATATCAAGAAGGTTACGTGCAGCGCCATCTACCCGCGAATAGATCAACCAATAATGTTGATACATCAAGGAGGTTAAGTACAGCGCCATCTGTCCGCGAATAGATCAAGCAGTAATGTCGATTATTCTGTCAAATACATTGTCAAAGGATTTACCCGAGCAGTCAAACGGGAATACATATGAAATGAGAAGGAGAGTTACATACATACAGGTGAAGGTAATGAAAAAGAGTGTTAATTAAAAAAAAAAAGGAAGAAACTTGTGAAAGAAAGCAGTGGATTATTATTTCTCAGCCTCAGAGGAACATTCTCATTTTGAACAGTACAATTGAAAATAATTCTTCTCGCCAGAACAAAAATGCTGTCTGTCGACTAAAACTGGCATCTCCTGATGATGCCAACTTGGTTTACAAAATGCGCATATATGCGCTATATAATAGCTTAAATAAGCTATTATAACCGCGTGTCGCGGTTTTTGTAAAACCCTTATAGTGAAAATCATAGAATAAACTATTGATTAGTTTTTTTTATTTTCGCTAATATCTCCGTTAATTGTGGATGATCCACTGCAAATTGATTTGATCTTGTACATGACATCTATGAATAATGCGCTACATTACAGTGAGAAATTCATTACCGATCATCCACTATTAACGAAGATATAAGAAAAAATATGTAAAAAAAAATTATTTTTAATTTTTTACACCCCCTCCGATGGCACTGCAAATTGATGTGTCATCTAATAATTGTAATTGTCATCTATGAATAATGTGCTACATTACAGTGAAAAATTCATCAGGGATCATCCACTAGTAACGGAGATATAAAATATGTCAAAAAATGTAAGTTTTAATTTTTTTACACCCTCTCCGATGGCACTGCAAATTGATTTGTCATCTAATCATTGTAATTGTCATCTATGAATAATGTGCTTCATTACAGTGAAAAATTCATCAACGATCATCCACTATTACCGAAGATATACCTAAGAAAAAATATGTCAAAAATACCAGTTTTTATTTTTTCCACTTTCATGCTCTGCAAAATTTTTTCAAGAAATTAAAAGATAAGACATTGATAAATTAGGAATCTTTCGTTTCTATTACATTCAGGGCATCCTTAAAATCTCCATAATATGTTATAATTTGGGGCATACAAAAGTGTTGGTAAGAATTATGCGAAACTTGGCAACAGTGGATGGATACTCTCCTCTATCCCGATGTTGATGGTCTACACGTCAAAAAGCGTGGCTGAAAAGCGTGGATAATTTCACATAAACGGCATTCCATGTATAAAGTTGACAAAACGAAAGCAAATCGGTAAAAACATGATTTCTATGCATCTTTGCGGTTTCAGAAAACATCAAAGATAGATGAGGACCAGACAGTGTCAATTTCTTTCAGTATTGTTTTTTTCAATTGCGAAATTCTTCAAAACAATATAACAAACTATGCTGCTAGCTCCTCATCGATGAAACCTCGCCAAGCCATTTCTCAATTTATATAACATGAAAGTAACCTAAAAAAGCAGATCTGAGGTTGTCAAACCATCAACAAAGAAAAAACTTTGTCAACTGGTGGTCACAGAAAACGAAATAAAAAAACACAATTTTCATTGAAGTTTCACAAAAATAACATTAAATGAACAGAGGAGAAATTTGTCAGTGCTCACTATTGAACATCAACACTAAACGTGCTATTATGCATAGCACTGCAATTAACTTGATACAGTCCATATTTCAGAAAATCGTACAGAATATGAAAAAAATGTATTCTATTTTTCTCTTACTATCACAAAAATTGGCAATTCTTACTCAACACCTTCGAACCAATCACAGTTGACTATATGCATTACATAACATCTTCGAGGCCAATCATATATGAGCAATTGTTCTCAAATGTCATACTCAATCATTGAACTTACGGTTTATTTTGAGAAACAATTTCTAATGAAAAAATTGTGGACTCGTTAAGAGAATTCAAGTGTACCCACTAGAAATTTATAATGTGTCCAATAAATCGATATTTTCAAAAGTTCATCACGATAACAAAATGATGGTGTATTCAAATGACTGACACTTGGAAATTGCTTCTTGCAAACACATGTAAAAAAATACATACATTCTGTATGTCAAAATAGGGACATTTGTGACAGTTGATCTATGTTGAGAACACTGAATATTGCTATTCTTCAATATGTGACCCTACTTAGGGTAATTATTTTGATGGGGTTGCGAAATGTCATAATTTTTTAATCATATTTGCGGCTCTATTTGGCGGACACTGTTTTGTTATTGGTTTATTTCATTGTTCAATAATACTGAATCGCTATGAAAAATAAACAGTAAGTGATAAATATTAGTTCTGGTTGACGTTTTCAATATTATTCATACAGAATGATATGTATTATCATCGTTAGGGGACATGACACTGCCAGTATTATCTTATAATAAAATTGAATGGTCAGCAAAATGTCACATTACTCCAAATGTAAAGCAGCTTCTCAGAAACTTAAAACAAGGTTTCAAACTAGAAGTTGAACAAGCCTGTACAAATTTTAATAATTACTTTATGAAGTTTTCTTCATTTCCTGAATATGCCAACTTGTTTGGTGAAACGCGCGTCAAAAAGAGTATTACATTTCTTCTCAAAAACGTCTTTTGTCAGTAGAAATTGTTATTAGTAGTCGCTAAAAACTAGCTTAATCTAACAGTTTGTTTAATGATATTGACAATTGACATAAAAAAGTAATGGCGGTTGTTAAATATATATTTTAATATTAAATTTCACAAAGGATTTGAAGCTCTATATCTTCTATTATTTATTTGCGAGCGCTTTCGACAGCTGGTCGTACTGTCATCATCTGGCACTTCTCAAACTGAACTTCTTATCCTGTCGTCTGTCTCTTTATACGGTTTGATCGCCTTAATTCAGGTACTTCAGGTAAATTTGCCTGTATTTGTATTGATTCAGGTACAATTCTTTGTGTTGGATGTTCTCTAGGTATGTGTAT
>WOGN01007178.1:0-11991 GCA_015342105.1 Leptinotarsa texana | reverse complement strand
CGTCGGAATATTTGGAAACATGTTTTTCACATCGAAAGATACTAATTTAATGTTATTAATGTTGTTAATATTTGCCAGCTTATTGGCCAGGTCTATGGAATTTATCACGGTATTTGTTGGTGTAAATTTTGTTAGCTCTCTGAACTTAGAATTCGAGAATTTCAGTAACTTACTGGTTGGAGCGTCAATGTAGGATATAACTGGTCTGGTGGGGTTGCCTTCTTTATGAATTTTATTCGAACCGTGCATCTCTGGAGGTTGGGGATTCATACAAATTGTTTTTTCAACCTCCCAGGGAGTGGGAAACAGCATTTTTGCTTTTTCCAAGGACTTTTGTACTTCATCGGAGAATGATTTCATGGGGTCTTTCTTCAAGAACGTAATATCCTGTGTTTCAACAGTGTTCTGCATTTTTGAATGGTACTCCCCTTCTTCTATGCATACAATACTGTTACCTTTGTCTGTTTTTGTGAAAATAAGTTGGTCTTTGCTCCTCTTCTTTCTAACGTTCTCTACTATTTCTTTGACTTCGCTGGAACTGGATACGGTATGTTTTCACAAATGAGGTCAGCTAATGTGTGTCTACGGCGAGTGGGATTGCTTAATATACTGGAGTTGTTTGTGATAATTCCTTCATGACATGAATTTCTACAAAATTAATATGTCATCAATCGAACAAGCCAATAACTTCTATGATGATTGTTTGCCATTAAAACCGTTCTTCATTTTCAGAATTTCAGAGGTTTGATATTTTATTTTCACCAAAATGAAATATACTGAAAAACAGTAATAGAAAAAACTGAAGGGTCTTATCGTATTACAAAAGAATGTCATGAAGAGGTGTTAATTGAGCATACCTGGACCTCTTTCTATAATCCGCACCTTTCAATCAAGCTATCTTCCCAGAGGTGAATAGGGAGTACTTCATCATCCCGAAATAGCAATTCTGAAAATTAACCCCCATCGAGAACTCCGAGGTGAAAGAACCGAATCCGAAGTGAAAATGGAAGGAAAAATCCTCCTAAAAAGCCACTTAACAGATAAGATCGAGCGTCGAATGAATAAACCTAGTCTCTTATATTTGTCGGGACATATGTTCGGAGCGCTAAAACCCTCCAGAATAATTTCCAGAGTGGTGTAATCCACTCCGCAGGGGCCCGTGATATCTTTGGCGCCTAAATTCTTACGAGGCTGCTGGGGTGGATCTGTCAGAAAGAAAAGCGGATAATGCCGTCCTTAGCTTTACGTACTCACTTTATCATAATGCAGTGGTTGTTTTTATTATGCTTCTTTTGTGGTGGGGAGGGACGCTTGAATTGGGTTCATGAGTATTTTTGACAGATTTGTTCTCGTGATTATCATCAGTTGTAGTTTGGGAAGAGATTCGGGGAATCTCTAATACTAATTATCTAGTTCTTGCTTTGTTGGAGGAAGAATTAATAAACTCTTATTGACTTTTTCAACTTCATTAAGATCATTCTCGAAGATTCAAAAGTGAAAAATGAATGGATAGTTGTATTCAGTATCCAGCCGTATATGGCACCAAACATTTTTTTGTAAATTTCTTCCCAATGAATTACACTGGTCATTATGCAATGTTTTGTGGAATGAATGTGTGCTATTTTCATGCTTTGATCTTTCAGCTCGTTTTTCATTGAATCAAAATGTCAGTAACACAAAAATAGAAACGACTCATAATTGGTCACATGTCTGTGGTCTTTTAATGTATCAATCGAAGTCGAGATTGCAAATAAGGAATTTATCTTGAAGAAAGATGGGATGATTATATCAAGACTTGTTACATATTACTATGATTGACCGTGAGTGGTGAGTTCGATTCAAGTGAAAGTCACGATTCTTTCATCAGTTCAAATCTGCAAGGAAATCAATTCGAGAGACATTTCGTTAATGTTCATTCAGGTGTAATTTGATATCGGTTGTACAATCATTCAGGAAAGTAAAAATTTTTAAAGGAGTATTAATCATTCGAAGTATCGGTTTTCTGATCTCTATTCAACATATCATCTACAATATTTAGATTTCTAATATGATTCCAAATTTTAATAGTTTCATCCCCGAAATTTAAGATTATTGTCTCCCATGAATTCTCAATATTTTAGGGGAACTGCGAAATGAAAATTCAGAGGATGTGGTGCGGCCGGTTTTTCCAGGTTTTCCTGCAGCTGAAAAAGCAAATGCGCCAGTGGAATCAATGAAGTCGCCCCAGAGCGCTAATTAACTTTTATTGTTGTTTTTATTTTTATCGTTGTTTTAATAAAATTAGTATTAAATTATTATATTATATTGAAGCCAAAAATACATGATTTTTCCTTTTGTTGATCTTATCTACATTTTGAACATAAACATTTCATTTTATTGTGGTTTCACAAAGGAAATCGGTTAACATCAAATGATGAATAGTTACTCACTCAACCAGGTATATTTATAACAGCTTAGGAGAGGTTGAAAATCATTTTAAAAGCACTGTTACTGAAAATCATGCCTACACTGTCTGAAGAAGCTTGTTTTTGAGGTGCATGTTGCTGTTTCTCGAAAGCGCATCCAAAAATCCTGCTGATCTGCTAGAATAATCTGCCACTGCTTCGTATGACGTGCTCTTGTGGTTTTTATATTAACATTTCCAGAAATCACTATCATCAAATCTTACAGCTCGTTAAATGACTTCAGAAATAAAATTCTGTTATGAACAAAGAACAGCCAGGTTTGTTCACTCTATCTAAATGTTTTCCGTTACCCTCCTATGGATCTTCAGAAAGAGTATGATCTTTCAAAATTCCATTATAGCTCCACATTCTTTTTGCATACTTTTGCTTTTTCTTTCTGGCCAGTTCCTGTATCAACGCTATTTACTGGATTTTTGGTTGTGATCTGTATGTTTGTTTGTCTAATATTCCGTCTATGACTGCTATCAGAGGCAATGAGACTACGGACGAAATATTCTGGTTGTTCTCAAACGACATACTGATACCATTTCCTGTCTCATTCTGTGATGAAAGAAAATGATTGATTATTATGCCTGCATATTATTCAAGCAGCTTCTTTTATTTTGCTTTCCGCTTCGTAAGCTCATATTATCAGAGTTATTCAAGTTTATCTTCATATCAAAATCAATCAAATGAGCACATTTCTAATTGTGCTGATTTTAATTTTTCTTTACCCCTGGTTCTTTATATTACTTTTGTATTCAGATTGATTATTTCTGATGGTGAAGTCTTGCCAACATATGATTGACTACAATACATGTGTTTGTACACATGGAATACTGTAGAAACATTTTTTGACTTACGTTCTCCATTCATCACTCGTTTCGATGCAGATTTTGGAATCTATTTAGTTTTAAAATCCTCCAAACATAAAATTCAGAATCGATTCGTTCCTTTTTTTGCAGAAAAACAAAGGAAGTAAGGTTTCAAAGACAGAATTAATGAAGTGACGGTTTTTGTAAATGTCACGGTGATGGTTTCTGAATTTTTGAATATATTTTCTATTGAATGTTTAGAAAAATTACCACTTTGTTGTGTAGAAGAAACTAGTTTGACTCCATCAAAATGTGTTTGATAGGTTCCTACATTCACATTAAATTGATAACACAAAAACTATTGCTGTGTTTCACTTTTAACTCAACAAATTTTTCAAAATCATTTGCATATATTTTTATCAATATATCAAGATCTGAGATTCGAATTGTTTTTTTCACTGCATTGGTGACATTCGTAGTGTGTTTCCTATTATTAACAAAATAAAAAATCGGGTCTGCACTGCCATATTGCTGAATTATGGATATATTTTCACCAGGCAAAAGTATCTATTTCGTCATTCTCCTGAAAATTCTTGATTTTTCACCATCTTCACACTTGTGAAAAAGAGTTCAATATAGAAATATTCATGAATTGAACGGGTTATATTTTTAGGAGTGACAAATTTTTTGAGAAAGAAAGTTTTTGGCTTTCTTCTACTCCATTTTGCAAAGAGTTACTTTTATTAAAAATGTTTGCTTCGTTTCTTTCTTTGGAAGTTTCCAGATTTTTTGCATCAAGATAGAGTAGTAGAGAGCCAAAAACTTCTTTCCCAAGAAATATAGATGTTTCCAATATGAGACAAATAGGTGATTTTTTCGAGTATGTATACCAATACCGTCAAATCATTCTTCATGTTTATATCTGAACCAATTATATGTGGATAATCTATACCTTCATCTAAAATATTTTGAATTGATATTATTTATACTTTCTTTTTTGATAGTGCTTTATACTAAAATTTGAAAGTTAAAAGTGTTGAAAACTTGTGGAACGTAATATTACCTATAACAGTTTTTGCTCTTATAGTCAATCAATCAATATTTATTTCTATTTTTTTGACATGACTTACATATATTGGAATTGTCAATTGTCAATTAGTTCATTGAAATAAAATAAAAATTTACGTCAAAAAAGAAGAATAAAAAGGTTAAAATACACCTACACTGAAATTTACATCACACATACTAAATCACATATGACTTTTTATAAAATCACATAAAATATAAAAACATTTTTCCATTCAGATGTTCTTTAACTCATGTTTACATGAAGAAAATTTATTTATACACTTCAATTCTTGTGGGAGATTATTGAATATTTTGAGGACAAAATGATCAGGGGCCACGAATTTATTTTTCTTTTTGCAAAATTTACATGAAAATGGTGCATTTTTCTTGTTCTATAACCATGAATATCCGAATTGTCAATAAAAGCGTTCTTATTTTTCTTAAAACATGATCACATGTTTCGAAAATGAAGAGACATGGATGCGTCAAAACACGAATTTTTTTTAAAAGCTCTACACGATTCTCTGTTAGAAACTCTGGCAAATGCCATCTCTGAGTCTCGATTCCACTTGGGCATAATAAATATTCACCATCTGTTTCACTTCTAGAACATATCGTAGATTAATAAAGAGATATTTTAAAGAATTCAGTTTGAAAGATAATTGTTGGCAATGGAATTTCCAAGAGAGATGTTCATCCTGAGAAAATTCCAAAAACCTAACCTCTGCATGTGTATTCTGCTTTGTAATTTCACCAATTTTGACTTCAAAATCATCAATATTTTTGTCGACAGTAAAATCTCAACATCTGAGTTTTTAAATGTTGGAAAATAGATAGGTTCCTACTATTGAAAAAAGATGAAACTGCATGAATTGTTCCAATACATTTCATTATCCATAGAGGACAGAAACAATGAAAAGTCGTCTGCATACGCAGTATAATTAGCAGTACCAATTGGACCCAAGATCGATCCCTGTGGAACGCCCATTTCGATTTCCCTACTATCCGAGCGTATGGTTTTAATTTGGCTATTATGTTGAAACTGGAGCGTTACTATTTGTTCTCTCTTTGTTAAAAAGGTTGAAATCCAAGTTGATAGTATACCTCTTATGCCTCTCCGATATCTTCGTCAATTTCTGATGGTTCACACAATCTAAGGCCCTACTCAAGTCGCAGAATATGGCAACAGGTCATTCATCCGCATCGATAAACTGTGCAATTCGTTTATGGAACGAATGCATTGCCGTGGATGTAGTATATGATGTATGATAATGATGATTTCTGTTATCAACTTCTTTTTTTTGAATACTTCTGAACTTTGCTTCAATTCCTACAGCTGATATAATAACCCTAAGTTCAGAATATGTTCTCATTGAGGAACAGAATTATCTAAGAACTATTCTTTGTCTTACCTCACACGAATCCTGTATTTCTTCATTTCCATTTCTTTTTATATGACCTATAAAAAAAAATATAAAAAACGCTGGATTGGTAAAAGTTAGGCATAAAGGTTTTTCACCACCGAATTACGAATCGTGTCAACGTTTTTTGCTAAATACAACACATGAAGAGGACTTCATACGATTTAGTTAGTTGAAAGCAACGATGACGGTAACTGATACGTTTGCAACTTGCCGGTAAAAGCTGTATAATGAGACGAGCTTCCAAACAAAAAGTGACTATTCCCCGGCCAGTCCGTCCAATTATGCCGGTTCCACATTGTGCTTTGTAGTCGGAATGGGTATCGGATGTCACTGGGATAATACACTATCTGTCAGATTTGATTCGTCCAAATTATGATAATTTGTTGTTATGTTCTCGACTGTATGGGTTCGTGAAAACAAAATGTTGGGTGAGAATATTACCAATGTTAAGGTTAATGTCACATATTGTTCAAGGCAAGTATGACAGAACATCCCCCTACCCCAAACTTCGTAAATCAAAAAGTTTCTTGTGTTATGTGACCAAAGCATCGGTAGTCATTTTTTTAAGAACAAAATACAAGCACTTCAGAAAAAAATCTTTGAGGCGTTCTCAGAGCGGTGCCTGTGCGAAAGTATTGAATCACATTGGATTTGAATCGCTGGCGACTAAATCCATTTGGATAAACGTTCTCAGAAAGTTCATTCCACATAAACACAGAAGTTCGAGGTATACTGAGTTGAACCTTAAAACGATAAGCAGCCACAATCCGTTACGTATTTCTGGTTGAATCAAATGTGCCAAATCACTTGAACCGGTGAAAGTATCTATAGAAGATAGACAAATCTCCAGCCTTTCTTAGATATTCCAGACTACCAAGGTTGCAAGTGATGTTCGCGTCTTCAATCAGGCGAACGGCTTTTTTCTGGATGGAATCCAGCAGCTTCAGGGTATGTTTAGGAACAAAGCCCCATGCGTAAAAACAAAACTCCAAAGAAGGTATGATCTGATCTCTATAAAACATCAAAAGTTGCTGAAGTGTGTACACTTTTCTGGTTCGGAACAGTGTTCCAATTTTTTGAGAAGCAGCCTTTGCAATTCCAGCGACATGATTGTGCCAAGACATATTGGTGTCCAAGATGTTCCTAGAAGAATTGGAAAGTCTCCAATTAGGTTCTGATTGGTAACACTTTGCCAGAAGTATTAATTCTTGGCATCCAAATTATCATTCTCAGAAACACTCAAGGCCTCAGAAAAGGAGACAAGGACTACAATGTATAAGATGGCCGATATAATTTGAAAAATTATTGGCCACAAAAAATTTATTTGGAATATTTCTGAATATTTATTTTTACACAAACAGTCTGATATAGGAATTATTAAAGTTATTATTATTTATTATTATTATAAATTTATTCAATGTTTGTCAATCTAATCAATTGCTTGTTATATTCGTCCATAATTGTTACTATAGGATAATATTTTTCCTATCATTGTTTTCGTATGATCACGAAATAAAATTTTAACCCTCAACAAATTTATCGAAACAGAGAAGAATTGTCTAACCTGACAATGTTATATCCTGTTTGGAGACATTTATCTTTTTGGAGAAAACCGATGCTTGGGTTTTTGTAACATTGGATTAAACTTTGTTACTTTCACCTCGATTCGAATTACTTCTAAATCCTCATTAAGATATTCAACCGCCTCCTGTCGGTGAAGAAGCATCCATATATGTAATGACGAGACAAGTGTGCATAATCTTCTACCTGATAAATTCAATAAAAAAATCTTGGAATTTATATAGCAAAAGTACACTTGGAAAAAGGTATTCATAACAGTTCATTCAAACTGGATTCCATTAGTCATGAGAAAGACAATGTTGGAAACAAAATTTATCCCTCCTCGATACAGTCTTCAGACTTATTTGATATCTGATAGAGTACTGATAGATGGGATGTTTCTTGCCTGCTTGGCTTTGTTCATGATTTGAAGCTACTACTAGAGTCAATAGTCTTTCTCTAAGACTGTGATTTTTTCACCACAGTTTCGGAATACTTGATGTTATACTGGTTACTGGTGACTGCACAAAATTTCTGAATTTCCTGGTTTACATATTTGACATACATGGAATGAATCAGAGATATCACAATTTAGGAAGAAAGTTTGAAAGTAATTTTTAGGTTTTGAAACGGGAAAACTTACTTTTCGAAGATTGTCCTTTTTTCAGATTGCACTTTATTACACTTCAGCAGATTCTTTATTGATTCAGCTATGTTTATTTTTCAGATCGTGGAAGACTATATACCAAGTATATGAGTCTCCGACTGATATCTTTAATACGTCTTCATGATTCATACTGAAACAGGAGTACAAACTGTTTCACGTTTAGCTCTGGATTAGGTCTAGGATCTTAAGCTAGATACTCGATGAACCCTTTGTTGATCGTTACTTGGTGCAGGTATTGAGAAATATTCCTTATAGAGGAAATGTTTTGCACTTCACTGATACTACACAGGCTTGTGATCCTGAAGATACCAACGATTTATATCCCAAAAAGTTGAATAACTCACTCACGACAAATAAAAAAAGTATATGTGCTTTGAATGAGGTTGATTTCTTTTGAGTATGACTTCTTTCATGAATGTACAAACAAATTCTCTGGCAGAAATCGAAATAAATCTGAATAAGTAGTATCCAGTTTTCACAGAGTGCCTACAGGGAAACATATAATAAATGCCTGCTAGAAAACAAGTACTTTCACAAATATCAGATATAATTCATGTTCATAGTGATATCAGTCAAAGAAGTAGTTGTTTTCTGGAAGGCCCTTGCCAAATCCCACTTTGTAGAAAGTTCGGGATAGGTGAACACTCAGCGGGTGACATACCTACTGTAGACTCGTAGACTGAAACAATTTATCTTAATCTCAGTTTTTATTCTTCCTGCCTATTAGGGTGAAACGGGGTCTGAGAATTTCATTTCTCCATACAAAGCTATCTGAACAGCTCCAATAATGACTCTACAATCATACTCTCAAATTCTTCACCGTCGATAAATTTTGACGTCTCAATTATTTCTAATGAACATCATCTATTATGCCCGGACAATACGGAGATATAACGAAGGTATTAATGACAAATTGGTACGAGCAATGATGCGCTGATTCAACTAGCCCTAATTAGGGACGTACGATGAGGGATCGGCGGTGGCGAAGGGATGTCGAGAGTTCATAGGCGCAGAAATGGAAAGTTCTGAAATTCCGTTGAGAAAAATTGAATTGGCAGTTAGTTGTTTCGTTCAAAGCAGAACCACCTTAGTTATTTCTTGCCTCTTCAATTGAGTAACTGAAATTTGTGTCTTGAATTGTTTGACTTTTCAGAAACGTCTGTTGAAGTGAGGCATCACGATTCGTTTTTCCGTTTGAATGGAGGTATCCATACATTACGGATCCGTACATTGCGAAGAGACCACTGTCTTTTTCTGTTGATCATTTCTCCACTTGATGTTATGTTGGTGGGTCCAAATGTGCTTAGGTTTGCTGCTTCCTTCTCGTTTGGTGTTTTCATTGGGGACTGTGAATGGCCTCCTGGTATCACCGATATAGAACTGTGTCATCCATGTGGTATTTGGAAAATGCAATTTCTCTAATCGTCCTAAGCGTTTTTTTAAATAATAATATACTTTATTGTCATTAAGAATGAATCTTGTGCACAAAGCTTGTGAAAAATAAATACAAATGTAAATAAAAATATAAACTGTGAATATTAAAACACCTACAAGAAAGTAAAGTTAGAACATACACTATAGTGCAACGCAGAAATGTTGTATGAATATGGTTGTGTACAGACTTGTTCAAAAATATCATCAACACTTATACTATAATAGACATAAACATATATACCCGTTTAAAATATTACATAAATAAACACACCCATTGCACCGGATAATCAAACATTTATATCCAAACAAGAATATAAACAAAATCTTATATAACCTAAATTCAAATATGCACATATGCACGTAAATTTATTATTATAGAACTCTTGCAAATTATAATAGAGTCTATCAGCCAAACATGTTTTTACTCTTATTCTAAACATTTTGTTGGTCAAATTTGCCTGTCTTATATCTGAGGGCAAATGATTAAACAACTTGACCCCATTGTAATAAATATAATTCTTAACCAAAATTGTTAAATGGATTGGCAATTTCAACGCGGTGGAAATGGTGCTAAAAGAATGGCATGAAGTGGTTTGATTTCTGTTGGGCTCTTACCTTAAGCATGTTTTTAATCTCATTCTCTGATGTGAAATAGAGGTAATACTGTTTCCTTATCTTCCTTGTGATTTTTTCCAGAAACTAACCTTCTCCAATTTCGTGTGAAAATACTGAAAATATGCACTAGATCATTAGTAAAATGATGTTCTCTGTTATGACAATCTGTAAAACTTAAGACACAGACCCAAACCGAAGATCCAGAACAGTTTTATAGTTCTATACATCGTATTCCTGTTTCGAATCAGTTATGAATACGACAAAAAACAGATTGATGCATGAAAAATTAGTACCACAAAGGTCTGACTGTATTGAAATTCTGAGGTGGTTAAGTTTTCGATAACAATGACCCAATTTTAAAATAATCTATATAATGTCGCATATAGTCTCTGCGATATTGGATTTTATAGAGAACTAGTACAATTCCGATGGCAGTGAACGTGTTGATATGAAAAATGATTACCTCAACAAAGTTGCTTGCTGAAAACTCACATTATGAAAAAAACTTGAAACTGAAAAATGAGTAAAAAAATATGGTAAACGGTTCATTGAAAATTGTACTAGAAACTAATAAAATAATTCCTAGGTAGCAGTCATTACACCACTCTCCTCAACAATTTACGTTATTGATCAGATGAAAAAATAATGAAATCATTGGGCGTAGCGTAAATATGTAAATATGAAATAGATAATGAACAGGAATCCTACAAAGTAATATATGAAAAAATATTCATATGTAATTTTACTTGTTTCAATATTCATATAGAATGATGGAAAATACATTACGAATAAAATACATACAAGAAATGATAATTTCATGCTGAGGTGGATGATCATTCGCAAATATGCATTTTCAATTTTGAAAGAAGTGTATCAGGAAAAAACAAATTTCTACTGCTCCAGCATTTCAACTGTTCTGATGAATAAGACAAAGAAATAGAATAATTATTTGCATATGAGAATTCCCATCAAAAAAATATTCTCGTACTGTCAAGCGGCGTTGAAAGCTCTTGGCTCCTATCGAGCAACGTCCAATTTGGTAGCAGGTTGTCAAAAATGACTCTCCTCAATAGGAAGATTTAACAAATTGTCTCTGGTGTGGATTCCTGACCAAACTGGCCTGGAAGGCAATGAGGCTGCTGACTCCCCCACAAAGGAGGATGCTGCAAGTAGCTTCATCGTACAAGAACCTGCCATTGGCTATGCTTTCGATATTTCCCAACCAAACATTGAACACCTGGATGGTAAGAAGATTTGAAGACTTCTGGCAAAATCTTCCAGAAATGGCTCACTCCAAGGCGTTCATTCACCCTTCGGAGCTTGAAACCAAACAGTTGGACTACAGTAGGGAAGAGCTATGATATCTAATAGGTCTCCTTACAGGTCACTGTTGTCTGCATCATCATAAGCAGAGGCTCGGACTGTCTGAAGACAGTGTGTGTATCGCCTCTGTTTGGAAAATGATGAAACAGCACAGCATATATTTTGTGCCTGCCCCTCTGCGGACCGAATAAGGTTTTCACAGTTTGGTAAAACCACACTTTCTCTATCTGACGTGAAAAATCACTCACCATATCAACTGATCTGCTTCGTCAACAAGCTGGGTTTATTTCGTCGAGTTTGAATATGTGTGAGCCACAAAGAAACCAAAAAGAAATTTATAATCGAAAGTATTGTGTTTTTTGTTCGGACCAGTTATTATGACGTTATTCGATACATTCAACTAGGTTTCTATAGAACAAAAAAATATTGTTCACTGCATGGCAGGGATGACTAGCTTTCATTCTTGTAGACAATTGTTTCCAATTAGGTATATTGACAACACCAAGTGTTTATAACCCACATAACATATATATGAAGCATGTATGTATGTTTTTCGATACAAAAATAAATTTACACTCAATGATAACGTACACAATTATCATACGAGAAAGGAAAATGATATACATTTTCAGATGGTCCGT
>WOGN01007177.1:0-11992 GCA_015342105.1 Leptinotarsa texana | reverse complement strand
TCTATTTTTTTATCATCTATCATTATATTCATTTCTTCGCCTCCTATGGTCATCACCTTGGTTTTATCTTTGTTCATTCTCATTTGTTTTCTCTTCAGTGTTTCATTCCATATGTTTATATTATGTTGTAATCGTTCTCCATTTTCAGCTATAAGTATTATGTCATCGGCAAATGCTCCCTCAGCTATTTCTACTCTTTGCATATCTTTGTATCCAATGCACATTTTTTTTGCTATTTCTATCACATTCCTTGATGAAGTCGTCCATGAAAATGTTAAAAAGTATTGGGCTCAATGATCTGCCTTGTCTCAAACCCTCTTTTGTTTTGAAACCTTCTGATTTCATGTTGTTCTTGATAACATAATTTCTATTATTTCTATATATGTTTTTAATCATGTTTATGATTTTTTCATCGATATTTCTATTTTTCAAACTCTCCCATAATTCTGTTCTTGGTACCTTGTCGAAAGCTTTTTCTAGGTCTATGAATGCCAAATATATATTTTGATTTTCTGATCTTCTCTTTTCTATTATTTGTTTTATTGTGAAGATGTGGTCTTGTGTGCTTCTTCCGGATCTGAACCCACTTTGTGGTTCTGAGAGTTGTGACTCTATTTTATTCCTGAGTTTGTTGTTAATTATTCTTTCTATTATTTTTGTTATGGTATTCAGTAACGTAATCCCTCTATAATTATTGCAATTTTTGTAAATGTTTAAAATTTAGCCTTTATAATTGATGGAAAAAGCTTCTTATCCAAAACATCTCGATAGATAATATTTATCCAAACTATACGTGAAATCCTATCTTCATACAAGCTTTTTTGTACGGATATATAGCTTTAAAAGCTAAAAGTAGTCCAACTCTGCTGCAATACCATCACTCCTAGAACTAAGTGTTTTTAACAGTTGTATAGGGTTATATAGTAGGTAAATTAAGGTTACACTGCTTGCTATTGATACCAAATCATTTTATAGAACGACGCCATTTTAAAATGATAGCAATCCGGAATACTGAATACCGCACAAATAGTGCGGTATTTCATAAGTACATAGATAATATAAGATTACCTATAGATATTTAGATAGATATAAGATATTTAGAACAAACTGAGTTGAGTTTGCGACTAGAAAATTAATACGTTGACAGAGTGATTTCTTGTATAATTATTATTTTTTCCAAAAACATTAATAAATGAGTGGCGCACGTAAATTTTGCTAATAATAGGCTATATATTCGTCAATTAAATTTCAATCGCAGTTAAAATATCAATCTTTGAAGCACAAACAATGGCTCTAACAATTTCATAAGTATAAAAGTTGAATTATTAAAATGGATTCAATCTTTCTATTTGTTAGCTTTGATTGGTGACATATTTATTACATTTTCATGGTGTCCAATATAAAATTACTTTTTGCGTCTTAAGAAAACATGTTCAACACTTTTATTTTATCGTTATGGATTTAAGCTGCATTATATTTTATAACGTTTACTTGGAACTACTGAAAAACTCTTATATAATTATCTTTTAAATATTTCATAAGTATCGCTTAAATATATGGCAAAAGTGCAGTAGGAGAAGTCTTCACAAAACTACTTTTTGAGACTGTTAGAAAAATGTTATAGTAACTGACGAAATGTTCATAAAACTGTTTTGTAGTGTTTTTAATAGGCCTTACAAAATATTATTGAAGACTATAATGTTTTATAAAACGGTGCCAATATCATACTTATAGCTGTTTTATAAACATCTGAAAACATTTCTGGGAGGAATACAGTTTTATAATTTGTTACTTCGAAACATTTTCGCAACTATTATAAACGTTAAAATTGCTAGTTGGTAATTGCATGATGAGTATTTGTTATACGGCAAGTGAATATTGTAATATAGGTATATATTTCAAGATAGATCAGTGTATCCTCAATAACCACCTAAACTAACCTAACCTAACCTAAAACAATTTTATTTCAACCGAGTTCCATTGTTGATTACTATATATCATAATTGGGACACGGTATTGCTATATTGTAAATTTGTAGTCATTAGTACTTGAAGTTGAGTTCAGTGATGCAAAAATACTATTTGAATTATATGAACAAGTTTTTAAGTCATCAGGAAGTCCACATGGAAGCTGCAGAGATCAGTTAATTCCTGCAGCTTCACAGAAATAAACCAAAGCACGGGGCCTTCTTCAATATCCAAGAAGACCTTGACTCAACCAAAAACCCGACTTTTGCCTGTCTCAAGTCCCATTGGCTGAAGTCAGAAATCAAAGGATTCATCAAGACCTATCACGGTATCATCAACATCTTGATCTACTTCATTTGAGTAATCTACCTCAGTTGAGTGATTTGTACAGAGGTTCCTGACACTAGATGCAGAAACTGTCACAGGGAGACTGAAAGACTTCATATGCTGCCAGCATGTTCAGCATATGCCACCTCAGTGTATACCTACTGACATAACGCATCATTATGAGTGCTATAATACCATCACTAGCACTAACTATATTGAAAAGACATTAGTGTTACACAACGCTTCGAGGGATATTCAATTCTTGGAGAATGATAATTGTCAAATTTTTTGAAACTACTTTTTTCCCATTTATAGTCAAATTCAAGACAATACACATGATGTAGTTTTCATTGAACATCAAAGTATGGCGCTTTCATCATCAATTGTATCGCTCTGCGTGAAGTGAATATGGCGTGGAGCGAAAAAGCAGATGAAATATTGAGATTTCCTCTTCGAATTTCACAGACTGTTCTAAATTTGGAGTCCTTCATGGAATGATGCCCTCTCTGATCAGATAGAACCAGCAAATACTTGACTTGATGAAAATCTATATCATCAACTACTGATACAATTTATGGTAAGATTTTTTACATTTTATTGCACATTAGTATTCAAACAGTAAACAGATATTTGTTTACATGCAACCCAATAAGCAATGCGCATTTGGCCATGAATTTGAAGAAATAGAGAGGAAATGAGAGAATATATTGAATGAAGTTTTATTATGTGTTGTAGCGGTATATCAATAAAGCAATTATATTTCAATATGATTTATAAATATGGTTCTTTACAAAGTCTACGCTCTTGAAGGGCTGAAAATGTTCAAAAACTAAAATATCATTTTTACCACTTTGCAACAAAGGTGCTGGCAGATATAATGTCTGAACAGGACCCATTCTTGCATATCTACCTAGTACAAATCCATTGACGATTACAATTCCTTTTATCCAACTTTCCATATGAATGAAGGTATCTTCAGGGGCACCTTTTATTTCCAAAGTTCCTCTGTAGAGAGATGGACCTTTGGAATCTTCAAGAATACTGCTCCACTGAGTGAGGCTATTCGTCCAACTTTTAGAGAACTCAAGCGGATATATTGCCCAGTTCCTCAAATAATTTCCATTTAGTTTTATTCCTCCCTGCCAAATACCTTTGAATTGTTTGTAAACACCAACATTCACTCTTCCCCAGTTTTCCACAATTATATCCAAAGTAGCCCCTTGTAAATGTTTGTTGGTGAGAGTTAGTTTGGAGTTCTTTGCCATTGACGTCCCAAACGCATTTTTCAAGTCGGAAGATTTTTCTAACCATGGTGATACTAAAATTCCATTCACTAAAACCATCACCGTATCACACACTCTTCCTTCAATTTCAAGGATTCCATTAGCGGGAATATCAAGATTTGTTTTTCGGTAAACAATGTAACCGTAACTTTGACCATTTCCATTGTTGATGTCTAAGTTTTCCATAGCTATCGGGTTAGTCGATTGAACTGGTTTAATGGATTGCAACATATAATATAGGAAAATTTGTTTTTCCATTTTAACACTTTCATAAGCGATTTTTTTCGGTGCACTGGGCACATCTGGCAGTTTTGTATGGACTTGATTATATTTCGCTAAAAGTTCCTTTGCCGCCCAATACTTGTCAGTGTAATCTCCGGATTCATCTAATGGTGATAGATAATCATAACTGGATGTAATGGAATGGAAATCTGAAAGAAATGCAATGCAAAACATTTATAGGTATGTATTAAATGAAAAATGAGAAAATGGCGGTACCCAGGTATTTTCAATGACTATCTTCAGCAATTTTGTTCTTAGAATGTTGATAAGAACGCACCAAACACACAAATTTCAACATTGAACAGTTCGTAAGGTAAATGACATTTCCCTCACAAAAAGGGCCTTCTGTGGGATCGATAAAGAACTCAATCCTTGAACATTAGGGATCCTCAATTAGGTCACTTGCAAAGGCAAGCTTTGACATTAACCGCAGACGTGATTCGTTCTCTGCCTTTCACTTCCGCTTTCACCACAAGTCATTTAGTGGAAAACCAGAGACCAAACAAAACGCAATTGTGATTCAACCCCAGATAACCGTTGGTGTTATTAGTGATGATAGACAAAGGTAGACAAAGAACTCGTCATAGAACTCACTTCCTCGATTTATTAAAGATAAACGAAACTCCCAAGATCTCCGTCGAACCTATAGATGGCGTCTTCGTAAGAGGAAATATCTATTTGTGGCTGTCAGCGAGTCTGACCGACCTGTGTATGAGAGAATTCGGAACTGAATTTAATTGGGCTGGATTATGATGATACTTAGCATTGACGTAGCGGATATTATGGGTTTTGGTTTTCGGTAAACAGTGTGTGAGAAGGTTTCATTGGATTTTGTGATGAGAACGTCTAGGAATCTAAGTGAATTGTTATTTCCGACTTCCATTGTGGATTTTAGTAGGTCCAAATGTGAGGAGTTGATGTGGTTTAGAAACATAGAGACTTTCAAATCCATAGGATCATGTAACAAAGACGTCATCTACGTATCGAACAACACGTAGGTTGGAGGTCAGACATGTCAATGGCTCTAGCATCGAAGTCTTCCATGAAGAGGTTTGCAAGGACTGGAGTGGCCACTGACGATGAAGAACCCCTTAAGAACTATTGTAGTGTGTCACTACTTGAGGAGTAGGCAGATTGAGACCTTAGTGTAGTGATCTTATAAAAAAACAAGACGCAATTCAACCTGGACTTAGATTACTGACCGCGGAAACCTTTACCAACACACACATATGTGTGTTCTGGCGTAGTCCTTCTCGGATGGTGACACATCCTGAAGTGTCATCCCGGGTGTACATCTGTTCGTCTGTGACATTATCACGACGTTTTGGCAAGATCCATTTTGACATATTGCCCACTTGCCAGATTAAAGTTCAGCTATCAAGTGAAGCACATTAATATCGTAAGTAGGATCTTGCCGAAACGTCGTGATAATGTCAAAGGCGAATGGATTTACACCCGGGATGAAACTTGACAGTCCAATGCCAAATGAAACATAGGCATAACCAATAACATGATAGTTCTGAACTGAACTCCAACGGAGCTCTGATGATTACTCGTATACAAATTTCATAATGACAAATCTCACCCGTATTCTCATCATCATACTTCAAATTCTGTGCCCCGTTCAGGAAACCGAAATTGGTGCCACCGACGAACATATATATGTTGACAGATGCAGGGTACCGCAGAATCTCTTCGTAGTTATAACGGAACTCTTCCAAGGTTTTTTTTGAATGAGAATCTCCCCAGAAGTCAAACCAGCCACCCCAATATTCCATAGTCATTGTTGGTCTGTTCGGCTGAATTGACTTTAAAATATTCAGTTGTGTCTTTGGGTTCTTGTCGAAGTTGCCTGTCATTAGGAATATATCTGGAAGGGTTCCGTAAGTTTTTTTATCTGGATTATCGGCTGTAACTAATATTTCCTTGATGCCTACAAAAATGCAATTACATAAGTTAGAATAATGGGATGTGGTTTTATTTTTTCATGTTCTCGAACTGTTTTACATGGTCATATGGTGTTTCATTGGTATCATTGGTATTTAATGAAAATGTTGATATTATACCCTTCATCGATATGGGATTATTAATTTCATATCCTCTTCGAATGTTTTCTTTTAGAACACTTCGTAATATTTCCAAAATTGAAGGGAAAAATGTGCAAAGAGAAAAGAGGGGAGAAAAAGAAAAAACCAAATTGATAAACAGGTAGGAATACAGCGATAGTAAATTTGCTTATATGTCGACGCATGCTAGTGAACTGTCGAATAGAAAGAAAACAAAATTAGTATGTCTGGTTATATAGGATTTGAATTACTTTTTTGATTGCTGGCTACAATACAATCTAGCTCAGAAGGCCGTAACTTTGATTACTTCTTCTAGGATTATATTATAATAATCTCTGAATTTTATGTATTTATTTTTTTCTTATGTCATACACGAATATGTATTTACTCACTTACTTACTCTCTTTAAGAATAGTTATTTTTGTTTCCAAAAATATCCCACACTATCTAATATATCAACGTTAAAATCTCATTGAATGGAGAATGGTAAAAATCCATAAAGGTGCTGAATGGGTTTTTTACTCACCCTTGGAAATCATCAGGTTTCTGAGTAATTGTAAATACTTTAAGTCATGCTTTCCTGATATTGAATATTCGTTTTCAACTTGGAACATAATTATAGGTCCTCCTTCAGTGAATTGATGTGGTGCAAGGATCGGCATCAACACATTGAAATATTTCGTGACGTGTTTCATATAAGCAGCATTGGATGTTCTTATTTCTATATTGTTTTCTCTCAATAGCCAACTAGGGAGACCTCCAAATTCAAATTCGGCGCAAATAAATGGCCCTGAACGGATGATAACGAATAAATCCTCTTCTCTAGCAGTTTTCAGAAACTCCTCAAGATGAAGAAAGTTCGACATATCGTTGTTTCCATTGCCAAAATCAAATTCACCTATAATGAGAGAAGATAGTCATTTTAAAATAATTATACAGTGTGACCCATTTGTAATGCAAACACCCCTGAAATTTGAAGTTGTAAATCGATTTTAATATATTTTTTTAAATGTCAAGTACTAAAAGGTCTACCTTGTGACAAAATTTGAAATGTTTATTAAAGTTTCAGGGCATACTACGATATTTTTTCTTAGTCGAAAATCGGGATTTTTTATTAGCTATTTTTTTATTGAAACTCAAAAATTGAAAAACTTACACAGCTAACCGTCACAATATATAATTTTATTATGATTTCAACCATAAAGTGCCGCCAGATGAAAAAAAAAACAAATAGCGTAAATATTTTCAATGAAAATAACGGAATTACATTCACACAATTCAACTAACAATGAAGCCAAAAATTTTACTAAACGTAACTAATAACTAATTATTGAAATGTTTAGATTCAGTGCCACAATTAATTCTAACTCATATTCTAGTAGCCCCTACTAATCCACCACGTATTTCGATACATGTGTCGTAAACCTTTTGTGAGAGAAGTCAAGGAAGATTCGGATTTAGTGTGTGTGCAGGTGTTTTCAGAGGTAGAATTATGGGCCCGTTCATTTATAATGACACTCTCACATCTCAGAGGAATTTATAAATTTCAAGGCAAAATATTGAATCCCTTGTTTATGAATTGCCACTAATGGAGCTCAGAAAAATGTTTTCAACAAGACGGGGCTTCGCATCACAACGGGGCAGTTGTCACCAATTTTTTGACTGCAAATTTTGGTAATAATTGGATAGCTAACCAAGGACCCAATCGCTGGCCGGCCAGGTTACCGAACCTAATGCCTATGAACTTTTACCTCTCGGAAGTTTGAAAGATCTTATTTTTGAATTGCCGACCAATTCTAGATACGAATTGAAAGCGGCAGTGGTGCAAAGTTTTGATTTTCTCACTTCTATTGAATTAATTAATTCGGCAAAAAACGTTCAGAAAAGGTGTCGCCTGTGTGTAAGAGAAGCTGGTAGATATTTCGAACACCTTCTCTAATGAAATATATTTCATTGTTTGTTCTTTATTATCATTATTATTGTTGAAGTTTCATTTATTAGTACTGAATCTAGTATATATTGATGGATGTAGCCGTTACTACGTGGTAGGAGATCATGATGAAAAGAGATGAACATTTCTATGTTTTTTACCACTTTTATTTGTAACTGACGTTACTGCAGTTTCGTCCTATATGGAAATTTTCAAACTTAAACAATAAACTCTAAACAATAAACCCATTGTTTGTTGTTTAAGTTTGAAAATGTCCATATAGGACGAAACTGCAGTAACGTTAGTTATAAATAAAAGTGGTAAAAAACATAGAAATTTTCATTTCTTTTTTCATCAGAATCTAGTATAAATTTTTATCAGTTTTATTGAAACTATGCGTTTTGATGACTGTTGTGAAAAGCTTTCTCAACATTAAATAGCTACTACTGAACAATTTCTTTCTATTTCATAGCCGCGTCGTCCAAAGCCTACTTGATTAATGTGTACGTTTCAAAGTCTACATGAAAAAACCTAAAAGCACAGTATTTCAAAGAAGACTCTAGCAAAATATCCAGTGTGCTATATTTTTGGAAAGGTAATATACAGGTTGTCTCATTACAAAAAGAGTTTTCCATCAATAACCATTGAGATCTCATTTGAAAAAATAAGTTTCATACACCATTGAATTCTACCTAAAAAAGTGCTTTGGAAATGTTTTCATAGAAGTTATTGCAACTTTCCGAAAATGCTTTTCGAAAACTTAGAAACTATGATAGATATCGACATGTGGTTTTCACCGTTGAGTTTGTCGTAAAATTTGATTCTCAGACACAGCCATCATTTTTCATCTATCTGGTTTGAAAATAGGAGTTTCGCTTTAAAAGTTTTGAATTTGGTCCATTCTCTACATCAATCCTTTGATTATCTTCTCAGAATCTCCTGCTTACTTGGTTAGCAGAACGCACATCGAGAGACAACATTTTTGTTCGTGAAGGAGAAGTATTTTCAATAGATGAATAACCGCTATTGAGAATACGGAATCAATTCCTTCTCTGGGATGGTAGGTTTTTAGATCCGTACTGTCAAATCTCTGCTACGAATCTATGTGAAAAGTAAAACGATGTTATTCCCAAGTTCACACATCTTGTATTCGCTTGTATTGGATATAGTAGTGTTGATGATATAAATATGACAAACCATTGTGTCTTTCATTATAAGTATTGTTTCTAGCTGAGCGTCTGATTGTTTATTCATTTACTTTTTGAAGATATGCACTGTGATAGAAACGTTTATCATTATTTAATTGTCAGATATCGTATGAAAAAAACACTTATGTTCGGTTGAGATATCTATCTATTCATTTATTATCAGTAACAGATAAAATCTTGTCGGTAGGAACGTGGCTACAGTGTATAACTAATACATTTACTTATAGAAAACTCCCACATGAATATTGTATTTTGTTATTACTTTTACTTTACTACTACAAGATTTGTTTCGTGAAATATGTCTAAATTGTAAATGAGCAATTATAAGTTTATGGTATCTATATATAGCAAAAAGTAACAATTTTCATAGAGTACTCACCTGATCTAGGTTCATGTAGATTCCAAGGAATATAAGTTTCAACTGTGTTCAGTCCTGCTGCTCTCATCTTCCTAAGTCTATCTCTCCAATACGTTTTATGGACTCGAAAATAATGAAATGCTCCACTGTAAATGAAGATTTCTTTTCCATTCAAATAAAAATTTGGCTTGTTATCTGTGAGACCACTTTCAATACCTCCGGCTTCATAATATTCATAATTAGTAGGCAAGTCAGCGGTAATATTTAGGACTTTTGCGCTACTAAATGTAAATGCACTAAACAATAAAACGACGGGAATCATCATGGGCAGTATTCACAAATTTATATTGAATCACATTTATAGTTATTACATTATGTGGATTGTGTTGACAAATTGCCTTCACGAAAAGTGGGAAAGCAATTTATATTCAACCGTGCTATCTCGGATTAAGACCAAGCTACTGGATAAGATAATCGCTATAGATTATATTCATGTTATATTTATGTTGCCGACCTTAACGTTCGTCACTAAGGTGAGCTGCTCAAAATCAAGCTCAATCGATTTCCAGCACTTAAGCAGTTCTAGGAAGATGCTTAGGCAGTTATTTTATACAATTTTTCTACGAGGTACCCTAACCATCAGTAGCAGACCTTAATCATTCAAAGGAACAAACACATTAACCTCAGGCCTTTGGACTATAGTAGAACTGTATTTTCAACAACCTAAGAACATGCTCATGTTAACTTTGCTGTAGCAACGCTAGTGAAAGCAGCCTTTATTCGCTATGAACATCTTTTGATGAGCAACAAACAAAAAATCATAAAGCTTGTCGCCCACTTGTCCAGGATCAAGCAGCATATTAAAGCTTGTCGCCTACGTGTCCGACATAGAATAGCATCGCGCTGTCCGTCGTTTGATGGGGACGGGTAGTAGCATCGCCTACTTGTCCAGCTACAACCAGCAAACTGAAGGTCCAGCTACAATCAGTATTTCCGAATGACTTCAGGCAAATTTTCATAACTTCTGGATATTCTAGAGCCTGCTTCAAGAAGCAACTCCATTTTCCCCCGTCCATTTTCATAGGTACCGTCTGACACTGTGATGTCAACTGATGAAATAGCCAAACAGAAATACAGAAACTTCCCAGGCACTTTTGGATACCGTTATTTGCTGGTCAGGATCGGAGAGCTGGAATCCTTTTCGGCGGCGGACACTGTCGGCTATCCGTACTTTGACGGATCGTGCTGTACAACCAAACAAATAAAATTTAAATGTAAAAAATATTAAAAGCTGAAAAAATTTTATTTGCTTGGTTGTCACTTGTATGTTAATTTTTTGTAAATTCAGTTTTTGTTTAATAAAATGATTATTTTCGATTAATCTTATTAATTTTGTAATTGTTGTTTTTCAGGGTTTTCAAATGAATTTATATTAGATTAGACAATGGAAGTCCGAACTGATGAAATAGAAATTGATTTGAAGACTAACTGGTGGACGTTTCAAGGAAGATTAATCTGTATTATACTTCGGTCCCACCCGAAAATTACGAATATGTACACATGTAGTTGCACTACCCTGTACGATTCGGTGAACGTTTAAATAGAAAAAAATCGTGCCTGATTCCTACCTCAACTGATAGATTCTATTACTTCAGTACTAAATTTTGTACTCAATAGATCGTGTTGGATGAAGGTGGGTGGGTTTGTAATATTCGAAATATGATACCGATGAATGTATCTCACAAGGTAAGTTAATCTTAAAATTATAAATCGGACCCATCCTCAGATTACAAATATTCACACTTGTAGATGTTCAAAGAGTAATACACGATCTATTTTAAAATTCCGCAATTTCATTATATGCTATTGTATATTATATGTCATCCTTAACAATTGGAATGTATAGACATATACTGGTATAATGTACACATAACTTTACTTTCAGCAACACATACGAGTATATAACTAAATATAGACACACATATTGTTAAAAAAGCAATAGATAAATGTAGACAAATCCATCATTGAATGTACAAATTAACTTCATTCCCTAATTATTAATAATTTCCTATATGTTTTCCTAACTGTTTTTTGAGTTTTGAAATGATAATCAGCTTTTGAATCACAAAATATTGAGATATCATCTAGATAAACCAGACATTCTAAACACTGTTGGGTTCAAAAATTTTTGTGAACACAAACGGGCAATAACCTAAACCAAACAATTCATATCTTTGATTATTAAAAATTAATTTCGAATACTTTTTATATTCTCTATGCATGGGGATCAAAAAGTATGCACAATATTTGGTAACTACTTTTAGAACAGATCATCTTCTAATTTGAAGTGAGGCGGATTAATAGACCTAAATTTTCTACTCAAGAAATATGGTGATAAAAATATACAGATCACGTATTATATTTCTGTACCAAATAGATTTCTAGTTTTTAACTTCTAGAAGTTCCTGCCGAAGGTCCTATGGAGTGGATATAAAAACTATTCACAGTTGTAATAATATTGTTTCGATATTTACTCGGGGTTCGTTTTTAAAACAACAACACTAATAATAC
>WOGN01007176.1:0-11992 GCA_015342105.1 Leptinotarsa texana | reverse complement strand
ATGGGAAACTTCTTTATAAAAGGCTTTTGGAAATCGAAAAATGCATCTAGATTTGAAGTCGTGAAGTGAAGTTTTATTTTTTACCCAGTTTGTTAACCACGGTCAATTTTTTTGAAGAGTAAAGTTATTTTTATGTTTTGTTAACACTGAAAATTACTCAAAATCATACAGTATTGTAACAATATTGTAACAAGTTCATTGATTTTCTGAAGATTGATTGTGGAGAATTATTTTGGATAAGAAAATCTCCAGAAAATCAACGAGTTTGTTCCGAAAGACCTATTTCATTTTGATGTTTTATGATTTTATATTATTGAATATCAAATTCTTGTTACAATACTGTATAATATTGAATCATTTTCGGTGCTAACAAAAAATAAAAATAAGTTTTCACCAAAAAATTGATCGTGGTTAACACCATAGCTGTGTTATTCGTAATATTACAGGCTTTTGAAATTAACCGTTTTATTTAGGATGCCGTCAATTTATCGTTTTTGCAAATTTTTTTTCGTAGTCCCCATTTTAAAAAAATTGGTAAAAAAACCCCACTTAGGTGACCATAACTTCATATGTAGATGTATTTTTCAATGCTGAACAACTTTTGCAAATAACATTTCCCGAAATTTTTCAAAATAAGAGTAGTTTACTCTTGTCTCAAAATCAAATATTCGAAGGCTCCTCATATATTACGTGTGTTTTACTATATTTTGTTGATGCATATCTAGATTTAGAAGAGGCACAAACTTTAATATGAATAACATTCTGTAGTCCCATTACTCGAAAATATTAGCTTTCGTGACTGTGTCGTGAGTGTCATAACACGTTTCGTCCATATAAAAAATTTGCTTTTGTTTTTGTGTATATAGTTATTTGTTCTGAATATTTGCTTTCTAGAACTGCTTAACGTTTCTTCATCATTTAAATTTGAATCCCAATTTCTTTATCCAATTCTGAAGAGTTTTGTCACAGCATCTCACTTTAGTATCCAATTTCTTCCTTATGAATTGAGTTGTACGAATCTCATTGCTTTTGTAACAGTCGAATATTGTTTTCTTTATTGATTTTATTAGATGAACATCTAAAGGTTTTGGTAACCCTGTATCACATCGCGTCTTGCGTACATTAGGTTTGTTTTTGACTATTTTACGTATAATTGAGAAAGGAATTTTGGTCAAATCTGATGTTGCTTGTGATAGTTTGTTTCCCTCGAAACCAAACTTGAGATGTTGATTCTTATATACATCGAAACATACTCTCTGTGTTTCAATATTTGTATGCATCCAAAGTCTTATTCACTAGTATATCTTTTTCGCATTATTCACCATCGCTATTGGAATCACTACACTGGAAAAAGTCTGCGTTGTTATCACACTCGTTACTCTCATTTTGAACAGGTAACAAAAATTTTAAGTAATTATAACTGCAACAATATCAAATTTCAACACTCAAATTGCGATCAGTTCCTGAACTGAACATTGACGACACAACGGCGATACACATCCCCATCTATTCGTCACTGTAACATAACTTCAAATTAAATTTTATGACTCTTCAGCCAATCATAAAACTCGGTAGTAAAAATTATCCAATACAAACCGTAAATTCTACATTTCACGTGGACTAGTTCATTTCTCTGTATTTAATTTTTGGCCTTTTGAGAGTACCGCCAACTTTAAGTGTGCACAATATAGTTTACTTCGACCATACCTACGATTATATTCGAACACGCATACATCTGTATGTACAGAGGTCCAAGAATCACATGTCTTAAGTTAAGAATGACAGAATTGCATTTTTCCGGCCAGAATTTCTGCCTTCGATCGGCAAGCCGACGTGATCTTGGGATCCATTCCTCCAATAAGGACAACCATCTACCACAACAGAGTAGCCTGGATAGGGTCTGTGGAATTCCATAAGAAGATCTCGATACTTCATAAGTTTTCTTCTATAGTTTTCGAACGATATTCGTCTTACCGGGACCTGAAAACTCCACCACAAGAATTACCGTCTTCTTCTGAGAGTCAGATAGTCAGTCATGCTGATTAACTTGTATGAGCCTGGGGGTGTCTAATGAATAGTTCCAATTAATTAGGCACTTCTTATATCCCAGAATGCATTCAATATCCCCTGGAGCAAAGAGCAATGCCGTTGTCTCGTGAATACCATTAACGTGCGTCGTTATTATTATTATTACTTCTATTATTATCATTACAATAGTATAAGAATATACATTTCACCATAAAAGTGTAAAAAGACCTTCAGGAATGATCCAAATAAAATTCAATAAGTTTTGGAATTTAAAGCACGTACACGTGCAAAGGAGTGATGAATTGATAGAGAATCATAGTTTCTGAATTTGCTCCTCAACATATCTGCCTATTCCTTTGAATTAATACTCTGAATGAATTCCTTCTCAAGTTTTCACACCGTATAATATTTTTGTGTATATTCAAATTGAATAATTTATATTCTCGGAAGTATCCTGTATATTTTCTGCAATTTGTTCTGATTCTAAACTTGTTGAACGGGATAGTCTGACTTCCGCAAATCTGTGAAACCCGCATGACCCGTGATTGTCAATCTGAGAATTATGTTGGTCTAGTAGTGTCGCTTCTATGTGACTAAATTATTCTATAAATAGCTTGAGCAGTCTGAATAGCAAATAAAATAGGTAGCGAAATGGGATGCTCTCACGATCTTTAGAATGCAGAATGCGTTGTCACTGGCGAGCCTAAACGTACTTAACACGGTTCGTGTTGCTCACCACCGATATCGATGAATGTTTTGAATTATTGACAGCTGTCTGTCATTATTAAGAGATATTTACGAGGACATTTTTGTTTGTCATTGAATGTCGGTTGGCATTTACTGTTCGGTTGGCATTTACTGTTCATTCTTATTTTACCAACTTGATATCATTGAAGTATAGATACTTGCTGTCAGAGGCGGATTCACAAATTATTAAGTTATAGGCTGTGCGGTTTTTGCCACCCATAACTCTACAATTGTCACGTCCTACATTATTTCTACAATCCAACAATTTCGTTGAAATTGCACGTAAAATAATTTTTGGCTATGAATCTATTGATAGCATAGTAGTGAAACTCTTATTATCGACCACCCCTGTAAAATGATCACTCCTCTTTCCGTATTTCAAAATCAAAAATCCCTTGTTCAGATACTTTTAATATGTACACATAGTTAGGTTAGGTCCAAAGTGAGTGAGTCTATACGACCTTCCACCGTAATCCGCAAGGATTTATTGTGGCTCACACCTATTCACACTCTAGCAAATAAACCCAGCTTTTCAACGAATCCGATTAGTTTGTATGTATGGTGAGTGGTTTTTCAGGCATGATTCGGTTACCAGCGGTGCAGGCACAAAGTATGTGCCTCCCAAACAGAGGCGCCATGAACTGTCTTTAGACAGTTAGAGTATCTGCATATGATGATTCAAATGACAGTGATGTGTCAGAAGGCCTGTTAGACATCGTAGTTCATCCCTTCTGTGGTCCAACAACTGTTTGAAGGGTAGCTTCGAAGAGTGAATAAACGCTTTGAAGTGAGCCAGTCCTAAAAGATTATGCCAGAAGTCCATAAATCTTCCTAACATCCAGGTGTTCAATATTTGTATGGCAAAGCCTAAAGCGATGCCAACGACCGGGTCTGGCCCAATGAAGCTGCTTGCAGCCCCCTGCTTTGCAAGGGAGTCAGAACCCTCATTGCCTTCCGGTCCGGTATGACCAGGAATCCAGACCAGAGACAATCTGTTAAGTCTTCCTATCGAGGAGAGTGATTTTTTGCAATTTGCAACCAATTTCGACGTTGCTCGGTAGCTTCCAATGCCGCTTGACCGTCCAAGAATATTTTTATTATGAGATTGGATTTTTTCAATCTCTCCCACACAATTCAATAGCGAAAATTTCCGCTTGAAATACAGTCGCATAGGTCCCTAGGCAGGTTGATATCTCTTTCCTGTGTCTGCGACTTAAAACACTTGCACTAAAATCAGAGGGTGTTTTTCATCTATCTGTGAATCAACGATCTGCTCTTAGTATTTTCTTCCCCGGAGGATCTACTCGGAAACAGTACTTTATAAGTTGACGTTGTTGACAGTTGAATGCATAATGTCAAAGGTCATTTCCAGAATGCTGTGGCTTCCAGTGTCAACCAACAGCCTTTTGCACTCTGCATTAAATTGATTTGTGCAATTGGCAATGTGCACAAGTCTATATAGAGTCCATCTAGCCTTTCTCTCCAGAGGAGGTAGATCTAGAAGGATCTCCGAGGTAGCTGACGGTGTGTCACTGATGACACCACTTATGGCCAGACAAGCCTGTTTCTGTGAGCCAGAGAGCTTCGCCTGGACCATTTTCTGCAAATCCTTCGGCCACCAGGCAATCGCACCATAAGTGATTACTGGTCTGAAAAGCATCACATAAATCCAACGGATTTCATCAGTTTGGACTTCCATTGTCTAATATAATATAAATTGATTTGAAATATCTGAAAGAATCTGTAAAAAATTAAAAACAATTTTATCAAGCAAACAACTGAAATTACAATGAAATAACATACAAGCAACAACCAAACAAAAACTGAACTATTAACAAGACAATGGAAGTCCGAACTGATGAAATGCACCACGAAACATTGTCAACCACCTTCAAATATCCAATGGATTTATTTGGGACCTAAACCCGAAGTTTCATGTGTATGTATATTAGGACAGTCTAGCTTTGTGTAAAACTTTTTCCAAGTTAGCGTTCCAGATGAGTTTTTTATTAAGGAAAATGCTAATATATTTCACCTCCATTCCGAATGGAATGACCTCACCATTGAAGGAACGTAGCGTCAAATCGTCCAATTTTCTTCTCCTGGTGAAGAGGATTATACAGTTTTGCTGGGTTTGACAGAAATTTGCTTTCTCAGGCACCCACTGTGAACAATATCCATTATGCTTTGTAGGATATTACAAGCTACTTTTCCCGACGTGGACCTTGCCAAGATGACAAGGTCATTTGCATAAGCTTACAGATCTATTTTTCTTCTGTCGAGGGCAGCAAGCAGACTACCCATCTGGAGCGATGACAGAAGGGAAGTTAGTACCCGACCTTGAGGGCAGCCTCTGGTGAACCTGAACCTAATGGCCACGCTCCAAAGAGCCGTAGTTCTGTTTACCAGCATAGCATAGATCCAGCCAGTTATGGTCGATTCTATACCTTTTCTAGTCAGAGACGATCCTATAGATTTAGGTAGTGCATTGTCAAATGCTCCTTCAATATCAAGAAATACAGCAACCGCAATCTCCTTGTTGTCAAGGGATTGGGAAATGTTTTCTGCAAGGTTGTTTAATGCTAAATATGTCGATTTACCGATCTGATAAGCATCCTGGTGGTTATTCAGGGGGGATGCATATAATGCCACCCTCTTGATATGTCCGTCCAGTATCCTCTCAAGTCCTTTCAAAAGGAAGGACTTAAGGTTGATTGGCCTATTTGGAGTGTGGGTCTTTCCGACCCACTTTAGGTATATATACCACCCTTGCTGTCAACCAACGGGGTGGTATACAGTTCCACGCCAGACTAGCTCTATAAAATTTTATGAGAATAGGTGAAATTATTTCCAGTCCGTTTTGAGGAAGAGCTGAAAATATACCATCCTCTCCAGGAGATACATAGTAGTTATTTTCTTGAAGAAAGTATCAGCATACCTAACCAAAGCGTTGATACAGGACTTGGTGGCCTGACGGAGTTTATCCCTGATAACAATAAAAAAATACTCATAAAACACTTTTCAGGTTTTTATGAGTAACTAAGGTAACTAAGGTCACTGCAGTTTCGTTCTATAAGAATATTTTCAAACAAATACAATAAAGTGAAAATGATATTAGATCTTATATACCTAAACATCACTATAGGTAATAACAGAGATACTCAATTCAATCGAGTACCTGAATTTTGTTTACCTGTGGCAATGTGGGTACGGTAATTTGAAAACCTGTGAGTGAACTAGATCGATTTGATCACTGTGGACTGTGGATGTACCTTGCTAAATGATCAAATCGACGTAGTTTACCTACTCACCGGTTTTCAAACTAGCGCACCCACATTGTCACAGGTACTCTATTGAGTTGAGTACTGTATTCTTTTGAAAAACTTTTCAAAGGACGAAACTGCAGTAAGGTTACTTATAATTACAAGTGGTAGAAAAACGTAGAAAGTTTCATTTCTCATTTTTCATCACGTTTCTACTAAGTAGTACAACCATCAATTTATTGAAAGAAATGCTCCATGAAAGGATGTATGTGTAATACAAAAAATAACGATTTTGAAGAAGAAAATGATATTTGTCCCTGTTTTGACCCACGATTATTTTATCGTGGGTATGAATGCTCAATGCACACAAGAATTACAATAACTCTTGCGAAAAGATAGGATAATAAAAATAATTGGCTAGATGTACTGTAGACAAGATAAGATTTATTCTAACTGTACTCTTACAAGGTTTGAAACGTACTGAACGCTTTTACAAACATGGCAATTGGTAGTTAGAGAAGGGATCAGATTAGTCATTGTAGGGAGAGACAGGGCGTTGGATTGACATAGGTCGGAAAGGTCACAATAGCGGGTAATTCCCAGGACAAGGGATACAAGGAACAACTAAGGAATTCAAAAGTAGCTACTTCTAGTTTACAATATTTAGCCTTAAATAGAAAATATTTATCTTAGAGCTGGCAACTCTAGGCTAAATACTGAAAAATTAATATTTACTTCAAAAACATAATAATTTTGATACCAAGATTTTGACACCAAGTAGTCCCACATATTTCCAACCATGAAATATACGTTTGCAAATACCACTTTCATTCTATATCTAAATGTAATGTTTGTAAATCTTTTTTGAACAACATTAATGACTTACTTATATTTAACGTTGTAATGACAACCAATGGTTTCGTTTGAATACTGAAAAAAAAACGAAATATCTCAAAGGTGACTGGAAGACATCACATTTTCAGATTAATTTATCACATACGGTCTAATCGTTTGTAATACTCTGAGATACTTATTGTTGATCCTCGTAAAAACAATCATAAGAAACGGCATTGTCGTTATTATTTTCCTGTCTATCTATATTCAGTAAAAAGTACCACTTCTTCTCATGTACATATTTTCTTTGAGGGTGGTCCTTCAATTCTTCGATGTCAGATCACCGAGTGTTACTACCTTTTCCTGTATTCAATGAATGGCAAACTTATGAGAGGTTCTCCTTATATGAACACATTCTGATGCACTGCTTCTCCCAAAGGCACGCTCCTTTATTATTCTTTGAATCATGAAAGTGACTTTCCGTATCAACAAAAGCCCGTATCGCCAATACTAAACTCCTTCCTCGAGTTCGTTTCGATAGTACGAGAAAACATAACAGAAATATAGAAATGTATTCTTTATTTCAAAATTGGAATGAATTTCAAATGGAGCATAGTAATAATTATGTAAAAAAATAACATTAAGAATATATACATTTCCATTGAAGAGAAAGATCAAAGTTGTCTTTAGAATTATTTAATTGAACAAAACTTTGTTTCTAATGTGGCAGTCTAATAAATAAAATACTTCGATGCATAGATTTTTGCTAGAAAAAGTAGGATATTAGGACCTACATCATTTGAATTTAACGATAACTATTATATTTGTTTGAAGGTGATTGACAATGTTTCATAATGAATATCAATAGTTTGAACTTCCATTGATATGATATAAAATGATTTGAATTTTTGAAGAATCAGTAAAATCAAAATGTATATCTGAAAATAACAATTATATTGAGCAAAACAAATCCTGAAGTGAAATTACAATAAAATAAAATACAACTATGAACTATGAAGAAGAAATAAAAATTGAAAAATTTTAAGCCAAGTTACTTCACGACGTTTCGGTTAGTATCCACAATCGTCTTCGGGTTTCTTTTTCTCAATGTAATTGTTATTTCCAGCTATTCATTTCAATTTCACTGATTCTTTCAGGGATTTTAAATGATTTTATATCATAATAGACAATGAAATTCGCCATTTTGGTATATCATATCAGCATAAGATTTAAAAGTGAATAAAAAAACTAGTTTTACTTCACGATCTGAAGGTACATTTTACGTCAGTTTACTCTTTAAAAAAATCTGTGTAAAATCTGTTTTTCCGTTAATCAGCTGTCGCCCCCATACGAACAACAACTCTCAGAAGTTGATAAACTTGTGCGAGCTAAGGACTAACGGGGTCTTACCTTTTAACGTGTGATTCCTAAAACGGATGAGTGTCAAAGAAGTTTTCAGATATACTCAGTATTGGAAGTATAGTTTATTTTTGAATTTGTATATCCAAATATACAAATCACTCACCACAGTGATTATCATCTTTTTTCCTAAAATGATTTGCTTTATACCTACGAAGTTTTCCCCAAAGCGGGTGAAGTATCAGGCAGGTATAATTTCTGCAAATTTTATCGGTTCACTCCAAGTCTTACCTAAACTTTTGGAATCCAGAAATGGATATGCGACCATTTTATCATTTTACTTCTATAACAGAACAAACTAACTTAGATCTAGATGCATTCTCCCAAATACAAAAAGTATCAACTCCTGTAACAGACCTATTTTAGAGGTAGGTTACAAAACGCACGCTACACGTGCGTTTTGCTATACATGTAGCATCACTCAGTAAAGTTTGTATGTAGACTCCTGAATAATAAAACCCACACAAATCTCATAGATGACCGATATTTTGGTTCTCACAATTCCAAAACATTTTTTCAAATTATCTGTTCAAGACCTACTTCCATTATATGAAAATCTTATTAATTTTTTCACAAAAAAATATTCTTTGTAGAAAGGGGAACAAGTCTTAAACGCTATCGTCTATAATAATAGATATTGTTTCCCTTTTTTTGGTGTCAGTTCATACTTCAATTGATATTCGATAACCTTATAGTCAAATATTCTTGTTAATTGTTTGGTTGAGTGGAAAAATAACTTTGCTCAACTCCGCTTAAAGATCATTTATTGGGTACCTATATCAAATAATTATCGGCTTTTCGTTTATCATCCTTTTCATGTTATCTCACCCGGAGTAGAGAATACCAGGATAACAATTGATTTACTTGATAGTCGAGAAGAATTACATCAGAGTTTTCAGCTTGTATATTTGCAGAGCAACAAAAAAACCTTGCGTTTGCATATGATTTCCAATCGATTCACCACTTTTAATTTCCATAAAGGATTATACTCTTATTTCTTGCGAACTTTGAGACAACTCAACATCAAGTGAGTATGGAGATGATAATACATTAGTACTATAAAGATTGATATCATATAGGTTAAGGCAGGTCTTGTGCCTGGTATCAGAAACTTATAAACATATCATGTAACAACGGTGGACCAGAATTATTAAAAAACCATCCTGGAAAACCATGCAAAATGTCCCGTAGGATGTTTTCATCCACAAGCTGCACATTACCTCGCCACTATGCCTTTATAAGTATCCAATCACATTAATATCATAAACTTACAGTGAGATTTTGATTCCGCAAGACATAGCCAATTACTCAGAAACGGTTTGTGAAGAGTACATCCAGTGACAGAAAACAATTCACAATTATTGATTCTACTAAGTGATTTACGGAGTCCTACAGGGATCAGTAATGGTACCCCTATCGTTCAATAGGCTATAACTTATGATATTGCAACTTTTTGTGACGATGGCCTAACTCCAATATGAACGTTAAAAAAGTCTCGAAGATCTGCAACTGATTTAGCAGTAAGTCAGTCACAGTCGACTACAGCGAAAATAACTATATGACTAGCATATGTTGAACTAATCAATGATATAGGTGTATATATTAACCTCTAACCCAGAGATAGTTTATAACCTGATACTAAAAACTTCAAATTATCATGGCAACACCCAAACAGAAACACAAATATTTAATATTCATGAATTTTTCTTCCAAACAACTTCATTTTTTGAATTACACTATATATAAGAGATTGACGAAATTCCATCATGCTATAGCATATTACCGGGCGGCATTATTGTGCTTTGTTCATGCCTAAGGTTAAGAAACCTTAGTCTCAAGATGCCCACATACAGAGGTTGAAATACTGAGTATGAATTTGAAAGTAAGAAATCGTATGCCTCAAGAAACAAACGAAATTTTTTGAAAAATTTCCAACTGTCAAAAGAAATTTGTCTTGGTTTCTCGATCAGACAATTGAACTACGGGTGATGAATTAAATATACATGATTGATCCACCACTACACCAAAAATATTACAAACATTATCACACTCTCATAAAGAGAAAACGTACTTCTCAATAGTGATAATGGTAATTATGGCTAATTGTTTTTATTTATTATTACACCAGCTCTTGAAAGACTTCTGAAAGTTGAACCTCATTTGTTTCTGCCTTCCCACTTTTTTTGCCCATTTCTATAGAAATAAATATTAATCATATGGAAAAATCATATAGTAAAGACTCCATACTTACATGATTGAATTGGCCGATACTTGCTGAAAATCCGTAACTAATGTATTCAAAAAACTATTTATTGTGAGATTTTCACTAAACGGTTTTACAAAAACGCAACACGTGTTTCGCCACGTCTTTATAGAGTGAAGACATGCCCGAAGAAGCCATTGTATGGCGAAACACGTGTTGCGTTTTTGTAAAACCATTTAGTGAAAATCTCACGATAGGGTGTTTTTTGAATGCGTTAGACTCCATTTTTTTATTATAAGAGGAGTTAACTCCCAAAATCATTAGGCATGATTTCAACAAACATCCCAGTTCAGTAACGTTTATACTCCTACTCATTCTTGTTCGTTATTTTTACAGAATTTTCCCCAGCTATATGTTATAAATTGAAAAGCGTATTGATTACGGCGCTCTTTCTCTCCGATTGCTTTTCCTTTTTATCAACTTCTTGTTAGGAAAAGTCAGACGATATTGTTGCAGGACTGTGGAAGAGATTTGATATCAGTGTATCGCACACAAGTGGATCATTGAACCGTATTGACATTCGTTCGTCAGGAAGATCTTCCATATCATGAGTTGGCGAAGTGAAAAAGATACTTCATTGAATGTGCAATCCCTCACGATTGGACGGTAGAAACTATTTAATCTGGGTATTAGTAGTATAGATTTATTTCTTTATTGTTCATTCGTTCGTCTTTCAATTCATTAATTCATTCAATAAGTCGGGTGACAACGAAATCATTGTACACGGCGCCATTAACTTGGAAAGATATTTTAAATTCAGAATGAAGGTATAGTCAATTGAAACGAATACTTTTAAAGATGAAACAACCCTATTTTTAGGGTTCAAACAAACTATCAGTAAACAGAAATAAATCTAAGTTCTAAATTTTAAATGAAACCCTATTTATTTTTTGACTATTCCATCCAATATTAAATTATCTTTTCAACGACATAACACTTGTGGTCATTTCCATTTAATATGGCGGGATAGGAGCTATGGCGGTACTATTACTTCATCTGAAGAAATATTGTCTCATGTGAATGAGTAGTTATTGACTCACAATGATAGAAAGCAGCTTTGAAACTTTCTTTTTCTCACTAGCACAAATAAATGAGCAGCATAGTATCTTCGACACTTTCTATTCAGACCTTCACAATTTCCATTCAAAAACTGACCAAAATTGTGCGTTTGTTCCTTCCTCATCGCGTTGTTTGCCTATATTTCATAGATGACGTCATGGTGCTGCCATATCGAATTTGTAGCAAATATACGCCATTATCTTTAATGAGATTGGCCACATCTGTTATATCGTTGTGGAAAGAACTTTATATTCGGAAAATATACACAACTCTATTCGAAATTCATGACTTGGGTTCATTTAGGGTCAACCCTGTATATATTTCATTATTGAAAGTGTTCCATTATTAAAAGTGTTTCATAATGGAAAGTATATATATA
>WOGN01007175.1:0-11992 GCA_015342105.1 Leptinotarsa texana | reverse complement strand
CGATGGATAGGCTGTGATAGTCCGTTTATAGAGTGGCCAACCAGATCTCCAGACCTCACAGTATTGGGACTTTTTTCTTTTTCCCACACAAAAGGTTTACAAAAACCGCTCACGAGATAGAAATGAACATTGTGGAAGAATTTGACAGGTATGTGCTGATATTAGCCCTCAAGAACTAAGGAACGTAATCAGAAAGATTAGTAAACGCTACGACACATGTATCGAAATAAGTGGTGGATTAGTAGAATATGAGTTAGAATTAATTGTTGCACTGAATCGAAACATTTCAATAATTAGTTATTATTTACGTTTATTAAAATTTTTTTCTTCATTGTTAGTTGAATTGTGTGAATGTAATTTCGTTGTTATCATTAAAAATATTTACGTTATTTGTTTTTTTTCATCTGGCGGCACTTTATTGTTGAAATCATAAATAAAAATTATATATTGTCACTGTTAGCTGTGTGAGTTTTGGTCACACCTATTTAGAGGCACTCTGAATCCAGTAGCGTAGTGATTTTTTCAATAAAAAAAATCGCTAATAAAAAATCCCGATTTTCGACTAAGAAAAAATATCGTAGTATGCCCTGAAACTTTAATAAACATTTCAAATTTTGACCCAAGGTAGTCACAAACAGGATTTGAAGCTTTATAAAGCGAGCGCTTTCGACAGCTGGTCGTACTGTCATCATCTGGTTAGTTTCACCGATGTATGGAACACTGATATTTTTTTAAAATCTCTATAGTCTATTTTCTTGGGCAGCGCAGTAATAAATCATTTTCAGGTGTATTGTTTTATAGGCATACATAATTGATCTGAAAAAAGGTTGGTTTGGTAACAGGATCAATTTTTTCTGAAAAAACCAATTGTTTTCTTGCAGACGTTTCAACACGAAAAAACTACTTTTCGAGCCCCGAAGAAGAATTTAATTAAATTTGTGGGTAAAAAAACAATTGTTTTTAAAGAAAAAATTAATCCTGTTACCCAAACAACCTTTTTTCAGAAAAATTATATTGGATCACTAAACTCGGTATAGTATTTATTTTAAAAATTCAATGTTGATCTATGATTTGATATAACTTTTTATAGCTTATACGGTGAGTAACAAACATATGGAACACTCGCATTAATAATCAATAGATTTTTTAATTAAACCTCCAAAATTGTTTTAATTTCTGCATTTCAATTGGAATTTTCAATCCTTTCTATTAAAAGCACCGCTTAATGTACAGCTTACCTGATTGAGATACTTTCAATTTTTGCTATAAAACAATGACATCATGATTCAATCAATTCTAATAGTGCCTGAAGAATATAAATTAATTCTCCTTCTGTAGGAAACCGCTTCAGGAAGCTAATATATGGTGACACACGAGTTGCAGTTTTATTAACTGTCCAGTGAAAAATTCACAAGTGTTACTTGAATATTTTTTTCTTCAGATAGTGAATTCTGGATGCGAATATTCTAACAAAATTGTCAGTACTGCATAGTTAAGTGGTAGCTTTTTCCAGAGAAACAGGTACGATAACTTTGAACAAATGAATGTTTGGAGCCAATTTGTATCTTTCCATTTTTAATAACATATTGGGCAACAAGAAACTGATGAGTACAAACGACCATACAGTAAAATTTGAAATAACTAAACACTTATAATACATTTTTATGTTTTTACATCTCTACCATATTCTGCATTTCTTCTCCGGGTTCATGAAACTTCCTACGGAACAGTTGAATACTCTGGAAAAATCTTCCGAATTCTGCAAGCTCCCTAGTAATCTTACAGAAAATGGAGCGTAATTGCCCTCTGCCAAAGACATTTCCAGTGCCGTTTTCGTGGTTGTTTTGCACCATGTCTAAAAAAGGATTTAATCTCAGGAAATGATGTAAGGATCTACAAGTTTTTTTATCAGAATTGGAGTAGTTTCTAATATACTGCGAGTATTAAACTTGGTGAAGTGAATACAAATTGAATGTTATGGTGAAATCAGTATGTCACCGATTTTGATAGAATTTTTTTCTGTTTCTTGATATACAGTGTGTCTCACTTCTCATGGAAACACATCCGTATCTTCCGAAATAATTGAGGTAGAATGATGAAACTCTCAGGACTGATGGACTTGTTTAAAATGAGGTTGGACAAAGTGAAATACACTGCCCGTCACTGGTGATGGAACAACCCATTTTTACGGAAAACCTACTAAGGGGGAAAATAGGCTCAAAATTCCTTCTGATTCGTGATCAGGACAAATACACTTTTTCCCTGAAAAAAATTCAGCCCTGAAAAATCCCAATTTTTCTCACTTCTCATGGAAACACCCCCGTATCTTCTATAATCGAGGTCGAATAATGAAACTGTCAGGGCTGATGGAAATGCTCAAAATGCACATACCACCTTAATGGGTTTGCCCAAACTGATATACACTGCCCGCCACTCGCGATGGAACAACCCATTTTTGCTGTGAAACATACCAGGGGGAAGAATAGGCTCAGAATTTCTTCAGATTTGTGATCAGAACTTCCAACTTGATATAAATACACTTTTTCCCTGAAATACTCCCGTATCTTCCGTAATTATTGAAGTAGATTTTTTTGACATCAAAACACGAACCTGTCCTAGAAAATCAGCATTTTTACATGAAAAATCAATTGTAATTCAATAAATTGATGGATGTAGCCGTTACTACGTGGTAGAAAATCATAATGAAGAAAAGAGAATTGAAACTTTCTGTTTTCCACTACTTTTATTTGTAACTAACTTTACAGATAACTTTACAGCAGTGGTAAAAACATAGAAAGGTTTAATTCACTTTTCTTCAATTGTTATTCCTTTACGCAAAGTCAATAAGAGAGAAAATGTTAATTTTACAAGGGATGGGAAATATGAAGAAAAGAGAAATGAAAGTTTTTGTGTTTTTCACCACTTTCATTTGTAACTAACGTTACTGCAGTTTCGTCCTATATGGACAAATAAAAGTGGTAAAAAACAGAAAGTTTCATTTCTCATTTCTTCATTATGCTTTTCTACCACGTAGTAACTACTACATCCATCAATATATTGAATGAAAATAGGATATCATTGAGGTTTTAGGATGGTTAATGTTGATTCAAATTCTCATCTTTCCATTATTTTCAAAAAACCATGCGTTTTTTGTGGCGAAAAATTTTATATAGTTCAAAACTATTTCGAAGTAGTAATTTCAAAATCACGTTTTCATTTGAAAACAAAACAATCAATTTCAATTGTTTTAGCTGTTGACAATTTTATATTTTTGTCTTCTATCAAAATTTCCTCCAAGCCAATAATAGAAGACGCATCTATGCATGTATGCGCCTTCTATTATTTCCTCCAACTCTTGTCAGTTCTTCAGGTGTGATTTCTCTACAAGCTCGTATAATTCTTTCACGGATATCTTCCCTATATGTTGGCCCAACCTTATAAGCTTTTAAACTTAATTTTTCAATGTTTCCCATAAATAAAAAAATCCAGTGGAGTTAGATCTGGGGATCGTGATGCCCATACTACGAGAGGGCTATTGGGCCCCATCCATTTCGTCATGGCATTAGCCAGATGAGTAGATGTTTTCAGATAGGTATTTGCCTGAAAAAACAGTTAACGATACTCACACTAGCATATGCAATGAAGAACATCTCATCATCACTGAAATTTTCAAATCCAGGTAACTTTGGTTCTTTTGGAGATGTTTCCTGAAAACTTTTGTAAGCAGAAAATGCTTGATTGAGCCCTCCATTGTCTGCTACATTTTCACTTAGAGTCCGTTCTCCATCTACCTATAAAACAATTCCCTTTTTGATAACATAAATATATACTTTTGTGAAAATACAATAAAGTGTTTTTGAAAATTAACCATCAATGATAGCTTCATAATCAATTAAACATATCCAGAATAACAATAATGGTTCTTTTTTGTGTCTTTTCTAGATAAAAATAAGCAGTATGAAGAATTTAGGGATACTAAGAGGTATTGGATTCTCAAAGCATGCTTTTTAGAGACATAGTTATTCATTTGGGGCTTACCCTTGGTTTCACCCCTTCAACTGTGAAATTATTAAATTGTTCAACGAAGCATTCTACCAAGTCTGTGAACGCTTCTATTGTGCTGTTGCTCCACCATTGTCTATAATTTCCATATTTATCTCGTTGTCTTCCTGGAATATAAAACATTACTTTTATGGAACAAATTACATCGACTTCCAATATTCAGATGATGTCTCTCCAAATAGTACAACCTCCTCATGAAACTTTGGAAGGAAAATTCAATAAATATTTGAAGAAAATTTCAAATTGTAACATTTCTTTCTTTGGTGTTTATAACTACGATCTCCAATCTAGCATCAGGTACCTTACTACTGCTTCAATTCATCAGTCATCTATATTATTATGGAAATTGAAAGAATTGAATTGATTTTTATTATTTATAGGAAATTCTATAGAACTCACCGCGGTTGTCAAAGCCATGCGTAAGTTCATGTCCTAACGTTGTTACCAGTGCACCATAGTTCAGAACCCTGAAAAGTTTTGAGGAATTTAAAAAAAATCGTTAAATACCTCATACTAAAACTTACTCCAGTCCCAAATCATACATTGGAAATGTCAAAAGTCCCATTGGTATATCTGAAAATGATAACTAGGTAGTAATATATGAACATTCGAGGTCCGGCTATTAAAGAGCGCCTAGAGGGGTAAGGAAAAAACGAATAGTGCGTTGGGTATCTGGAAATCTTCTCTATTTACGTACCAAAACACGTTTTCGTCACTATTATAGTATTTGGGCAGTAGCGGTTTGAAACAAACGTGTTTTTTGTAAACAGGAGTAACGTATTAATCTCAAACTTCTCGTTAAATTGAAAACAACTCCGGTTGAGTGCTATAAATTGTTGCAAGAGGACTATGGGGACAATTCTATATCTCGTGCTCATGTTTTTGAGTGGTGAGAGCGCTTGAGTGAGGGCCGAGAGCACTAAAGACGACCAACGCCCAGATCGCCCTGTCACTGTCTCAACTCCGGAAACAGTGACCAAAATCAACCAAATTGTACGTGCGGATCGTCGAATGAGCATCCGGATGATTGCCGAGGCTGTAAACGCCGATATAGAAACGGTTAGAAAAATTTTACACGAGGAATTACATATGACAGAAGTATGTGTGAAGTTGATGCCAAAAAACCTGACTCCTAGCCAAAAGCTCTTGCATCAACGGGTCTGCTCAGATTTCCTTGAAAGGCTAGAAGAAGATCCCGGACTAATGAAAAACATTATTACTTGCGACGAAACGTGGATTTTTCAATACGATGTTGGAACAAACCGGCAATCGATGCATTGGAAGACGGCTGAATCGCCCAGAATCAAAGAAGCAAGGATGCCCAAATCAAAATGTAAGGCAATATTGATCGTTTTTTTAACATTAACGGTATTGTGATGGCTGAATGGGTTCCAGAGACTGTCAACCAGACTATTTATCGATTTGGGCAACACTGCTAGAACGAGTTCGTAAGAAACGGCCCGAGTTGTAGAAGAACAACTGGTGGATTTTGCACCAGGACAACCCACATGCCCATAACGTGCTATCTGTGAAGCGGTATTTGGCCGATAAACGCACTCCAGTGCTCGAACACGCTCCGTACTCGCCAGATTTGGCACCGTGCGACTTTTTTGTTTCCGAAGATAAAAATCTGATTTTAATGAGACCCGATTTGAGTCGATGGAAGCGGTAAAGCAAAAAACGGCAGAGCTCCTGAAGTCCCTCACCAAAGAAGACTTCCAGCACTGCATCGATCAATGAAAAAAACGTATGGAAAGGTGTGTGGCGAGGGGAGGGGAGTATAGTGAAGGGGAACATTCAAAAGTAGAATAATTTTTATAATGTATTCTAAAAACACTTTATTGTGTGATTTTCACTAGATGATTTTCACTAGATTTCACTAGGCTGTCTAGTGAAAATCACATAATAAAGTGTTTTTAGAATACGTTAGTTATGGATTTTTATCAAGTATCGGCCGATTCCATCATATACATTTTTATAATAAAACCCTTTTTCGTAACCAGTCTCGTTATTTAATAGCCGGGCCTCGTAGTTCAAATTGAAAGGGGTTTATTTTAAGGAGACATTATTTTTGGGAAAGAAAGGTTTTGGCTTTCTATTTCTCCATCTTTATACAAACAACATGGGAATCTTTCAAAGAAAAGAAGGAAGCAATAAATAAATAAATAAAAAATGTATACGCAGATATGTAGATCATGCAAAGAAGTAACTTTGAGTAGCTCTTTCGAGAGGGTGTTTCCCAGTTTGTTCTGAAAGTTATTTCTTTGCATGATCTACACATCTTTGTATAGAGTTTATTTATTGAAGTTGATTGATTCCTTCCTTTTTTCGGAAGATTTCAATATTTCATGATGAATTTCACTCGTTCGGACTTCCATTGTCTAATATATAAAATTATTTGAAATCCCTGAAACAACTAATAAAAAGAAGAATTGAAAATGAATATCTGAAAATAACAATTATATTAAACAAAAATAACCTGAAATGAAATAATAGTGAAATAAAATACAAGTAAAAATAGAACGATTGAACAAAAAATTAAGAAATATAAATGAAAATAAAAATAAAAAGTTAAGATATTCCAAGCCACGTTAGTTCACGACGTTTCGATTGTTAGTATCTACAGTCGTCTTCGGGTGATGACTAGACTGATTCCTCTGAGAGATAATCATCTCTCAAGTGTAAATGCCAAGTGTAAATAAATACTGTGTCAAAGCTATTTTCCGTGTCTGGCCGTGGTCTGCAGGTTTTTATTCCTGACGTTTCTTCTAATATTGCGGTAGACATGATAAAAAACGATGAGGTATTGGTAGAAGCTTTGTATATAGGTTAGTATATATACAAAGGTAGAAGTGCTCCAGTGGTTCTAAACGCGAGGCTTTGTTTCTCTCAATTGGAAAATTCGTCTACAATTAAGGAAGGGTGATAAAATTTTATTAATATTCATTGCCTCGTCCTTTCTATTGAAAGTATCCCTATGTTTCTATTGCCTCACTATATAATATTGGATAGTAATTTTGAGTTAAATCGGGTATTTCTCTCTTCGCTACAGCTACAGCCGATTTATCGGTTTGTCCACGACGACAATTTCTCTTGTGTTCAGAGAAACGGGTACCTGTACTACTACTCGTGATTCCAATGTAGACGGACCCGCAGCTACAAGAAATCCGGCATCCCTCTGGGTGTTGCTAAAGGTCTCTGGGGTACTCAGCTTGTAGTTTCTCTGATGATTTTCTATGACGTTAATATTGGTTTCACGTCGTGTTTCTCTAAAATTCTCCTATCCGGTCTGTAACATTTTTAGCATAGGGAAAGAGAGCTTTTGCCTTAACAGGTCTGGCAGTACCATTGTGAATTGGATTTTTGGGTCTCTTCGCCATCTTGCCATACCACGATCGTGTTATCAAGATAACGCAACTAACAATATGGTTTCACCGCCGCTCAATAGACTTAATAGATTGTCCATTGCGGTATAGTCGAAGTAACCTGTATTGTGCATAGTTAAAGATGTCGGCTCTCTCAAAGGTCAAAAAAAACAATACAGTGAAATACAGCCGCTGCCTACTGGTCCACTTGGACTGAAGAATTGGTGATTCGTATTGGATAATTTTTACTAATCGAGTTTTATGACTGGCTGTAGAGTCATAAAATTGAATTTGAAGTCATGTTACGGTGAAGCATTGTAGTTTCTGCGTTAACTACTCGACCGTTACCTGTAGACCACGCCAGAAACCCACGGCCAGTTATCTCCTAAAGTTTACATCCTTTGTAAATGAATAGTTAGTAGGTAGGTGCTTTCAAAGTGGGTGCAACTCGCGTGGGTTTATTGTGGCTCACACTTATTCAAGCCAAACCAAAAAATCTAGCATTTTAATGAAGACGAATACTTTAGTTGGTGAGTGAATGACTGACCCGAGTGGAACTTTGCTGGGTGCTACAAACGTAATTCGGTCCATGGTGGGGCAGTCACAAAGTATGTGCTCTGCTTTCGGGACAGTGAGAACCTGATCGGCGGTGGGTCTTCTACCTTTGTCAGGTAGGTAAGCAACACGTGTTACGTGGAGCTTTGGAAGTAGATCTCTTGTAATACATTTGAGGGAGACTCTCTCCCATGACTGCAGGATACCAACTTCACCCACTGACCAAGGGACTCTGTCCTGATCCTCAGATAACCTATATCCATTTATGCTGGAATATACAGTTATCGAACGATATCTGTGGACCATTTTCTGAAATAACCTCTACACCAGCAATGATGGCATACTGAAGCGATTTCAGTTGATTGGTTTGATTAAAGGCGATAGGGTAACAGTCGAAGTGCTCGAGTTGTCCTTAATGCAGAAACTACAATGTTGGAAATTGCGGTTACATAGAGAGCACACAGTGAGGGCATGTAGTGAGGAGAAAAAATGAACCAAGAATGATAGTCTTCGGCATTTGCAAGGATAAGATTACTGCCTTAATACGACTTGGTAATGTGATTCTAAGGTTCGAGAGTAGGAAGTTTATCATTTGACGTTAATAATCAAATAAATTTATCAACTGGGTGGTATGGTTAGACTCTCTGGAGTTTGAGAAAATGAACTCAATATTCCATCTGTTTTTCTCCTCATATCCCGAGTTGATAACTCGAAGGATATCATTTTACTTTGATAGTCGAGGTTATAATTCACAGTATAACATGCACGTTATGGGACAGATATATTTGTATTGAGATTACCAAAGAGTAATTTCTTTCAATTTAATAATGTACCTAAACGAATTATCTCTAATAAGAACAAACCTACCCATGGCATTGTCCTTAGCTGAATAAAAAGCGTTAGCAGAAATAGGTTCACTCTCATCGAAAGCGTCGTTATACCAACTTCTTTTGTGTGTTTTGTTAAACGAATTCAATATATCCAAGTTGTAATGTGATATTCTGTTTATCAAATTTTCCAGATACGTATATGTTAGGATTGCAAGCTGGAACAGGAATTGAAGGTTTCAAAAAATGTGGAATATTACCAGAGGATACAGACACTGTGAACTACCAACTCACTCCATCATAATATTTGTCCAATGCCCCCTTCTCGAAAATCCAGTCTGGATATCCAAGAAAACTTATCATCTCTCTGCTCTTCTGCAATGTTACTTTCTTTGTAGCATTATCCATCCAATCCAAATTAGTAACATGATTCTCAAAAGCTGTTTTCAATCTTTTGAGCATTCGACCAACCTACAAGTACGAAATACTGAAATGATATTATTGTTATGCCGCTGATTTCCGTGAAGATCCGCTTCAGGACGTGGCAATCTTTATGGCTATTAGTGGAGTTTTATCCCAACCAAGCCGTTATTTTTAAGTTGACACATGTTTCAATCACCAAGTGATCATCTTCAAGAGGAAGATTAAACTAAAGATCTTTATGACATCAGCGTCACCATGATATATACAATACACATTAATTCGAATGTCAACACCATAAAATTGAGTTAAACTCATATATGAAACATTCGTATAAGGTTGAGGGCACTAAAATGGCGACGGCCGAGCGATGACGAAGCGACACAACGGTGGAACGGTGGCGATGCATACAACATCTACAGTATAGGTGACGCGTACGAAACGAGCAGTGGTGGGGCGGAGCAATCGAGCGATGCACGGGTGGAAGGAAAGCGACTGCGGCGCGGAAGCGACGAGAACAAACTAGTGTGATTAGGTCGCTCACGATTACAGTAGTGTTGCGTAGTGTACTATTATAATACCAAGTGGAAATTGATAATGAAGGATTTATCTCGTGTATTCTGTCAAAACCTGCGCAATGGGACAGTAAAAATGTTCATCTTAGCTCGTAATAAAGGGTGGAAAATCAGCCAAAATCACTTCTTTCTTCATTTATTGAATGAACACCATCTCTAGGTCAAAATAACTATGCTCTCATCGGTAGAGTTAGCTCCAATAGTTTTTTTCGACGTGAATCTGCGTTGCAATGACGTGACATATTGCTCACACATCTTCTCCAGCACGACTGACCGACCGAAATTTCTTGCCCACACAAGATACATCCGCTCATCGGCCCTTTCCGCGCTTCCACGTGGCCGCCATCACTTGGCCGTCGCTATTTTCGTGCCTCAGCCTAAGAGAAAGGTTGTTAACTAATAAAAGCACCGTCTTGTGAACGAGAAAACATATCATATACCTACCAATATATCTCAAAGATACATTGGATAGTCTATATACAAAGATACAGTCGTCAGACTCATATAAAAGAGCGACTAGTGAGCAAGTGAAATAGGTGGCGGTAATTATGAAGTTCAGCCGTTCAATTTTGAATTATTTAATGAAATTATATGAAGTTCTCAAATTTGGAAAACATTGCCACATATTAATTTTTTCAGAACCCACACATAGATAGGCGTAACGTTGTTCGTAGCGATAGCTCGAAATAAGATGTAAACGAAAATCTGAATAATATATACCAACAGAATTATAATCTTTTTTATGAGATATTAGGTATGAAATTCAATTTTTTTTAAAGAAATGTTTCTCGCAATTTAGAAACTTTTCAATGTCGTTGAGACCTGCTTCCCAAATAATGCACACTTACTTTCGGTTTCGTTGTATTGGGATGAAGTTCCTCAGCCAAAGCATACGTGATTGCGTATCCCATATTCTTTTTTGCTACACTTATACATTGCTCTTCAGACCTGAAATAATACGCCTGTTAGAAACATAAACATGATAATAATACGGACCGGCCGTGACATCACTTTTACTTATATTCCACGTGGCCACTCCGTCAATGGAGGTTTTTGGAAGGCCACAAGAGTTCAAATTGTGTTTCAATTTCGTATCTTTCCCGTTTATATTACTTCCAGTGATTGTGAACAGAATATTTAGGTACTTTTATTAGATCATAAATGAAATTATAATTTCAATTTTAGTGAATAACTTCAAACTTTCTATCCTTTCTATTTTTCTAACGATGCTGATACTTTTGCAATAAGCAGCGGACCTACTCATATTATAAATGAGCTCAGAAGGATTCCTGACTGTGATGGAGAATATGCTAGTCTTCTGGATCTATACCTAACAATCAATCCAGAAATTCACATAGTCTCCGTAAGGTCTCCATTGGGATCTTCTGACCACAACTCATTTCAGTGTTGAGTGAATTACCGATGAATGTAAAGACCATCTTTGGAGTATTGTTCACATGTATACATACACTGAAGCTGCTGGATTCCATCCAGAAAAGACCGTCTAATTGGAGACGCGAACATCACTCGCAGCCTTGATAGTCTAGAACATGGAGGAAAGGTTGGAGATTTGTTTTTCTTTTATAAAAACTTCAACGGGATGTGTTCAAGTGACCTGGCACATTTGATTCCACCAAGATCGTTACATATCAGAAATACGCGAAGGACTGTGGCTGCTTATCGTCTTGACGTTCAACTCAGTACACATCGAACTTTACTTCACGGATAACGTTTATGTGGAATAAGTGCTCGTGTTTTGTCCTTAAAAAAATTGGACTGCAACGAACCAAAACCTGTTAAAACCAGTGAAGTAGTCAGAATTTTGATGCGTGAAAATTTTAAATTTAACTGATGGGATAGTAAAATGACATATTTGTCAATTTTTCATCTTTTATACAGTGTCATCATTAAAGTGCGCACCATATGGGAAACTTTTTTTTCGAAAAGTTTCAATGAAGTTCAACTTCGGCACTTGTTTGTGCTTTAAATTCAACTTAAAATGATGGGGCCAACTGCGACCCACTGACGTTCAGTGTTTGTCCAATTCAACTTTTTTTTGAAAAAAATTGGAAAAGAATTTAACAAATAGTTATTTGAAAAAGTTGTGTCTACGGCAATTTTATATCCATATGCCATATTTTATGCAATTAGGATAAAGTTAACGTTTTGCTCATTTTTGATAGATATC
>WOGN01007174.1:0-11993 GCA_015342105.1 Leptinotarsa texana | reverse complement strand
AGACAATGGAAGTCCGAACTGATGAAATACACCACAAAACATTGTCAACAACCACCTTCAAACAAATGGATTTAGCTCCTACCTGTAACCTACATGATAGGAGATCATCATTCTCTTAAAGATTTTTTTCTACTAATCCAATTCTTAACCGTGGCATAACTATATTATTTTCAAAATAGGACAAATAATTTCTGTCATGTTAATGTCAGAAAAACATATTTTTGTTTATATCTTGAAGAAATTTGTGAATGATCCATATATTTTTTCAGAAGTTCCCTCATATACAGTTTTCATTTTTAAAAAGAAAGCCAAGAAATTTTTGTTTCCAATTTTCATATTGAATTTTATTTCACGAATTTATTTCAAATAATTACCTTTTCTTTCTCTAACCTCTCCCTCAGTTCTTTTGGATCTGGTAGACTTTCCGGAGCATTAGCCAGTATGGCAACACCAACGTCAGCATGCTTGAGAGCTCCTACATCATTTGTACCATCACCACACATCAATGTTGTGTAACCCAAGCTTTTCAACTTGACAATTACGAATTCTTTCTGTTTGGGAGCGAACCTTGCAAATATTGTTATGTGCGGTAGAATGAGATTCAGGAATGCATTGTAGTTATTTTTAAGATAGTTCAGACCATCTCCTGTAATACAGAGATCATACTGTCTGATTAGATTTTTATAATCGTATTCAAGAGGTAGATTCTGAGTTTCATCGATGCTTTGCCATTCAAAAATTTCATTAGTTTGGGTCAATATCAAAGTAGGCTTTGGAGTGAATCTGAGTTCTTTGGCTACGTGGCAAGCAGTCAGAGGATTGTCTCCTGTTATCATAACAGCTTTGTGTGAGGAGTATTGAAGTTCTTCGATAACTGATTTAGAGTCAACTTTGAGCGGGCAAGATATGATCATAAATCCAACAAACTTGAGATCTTTTTCTACATCTTCTCTAGTCAAATCTCGAAGCTCTTGGCTGGAGAGTTTTCCAATATCCCTGTAACCTGAAGAAAGATATATTCCAACAAAATTCCAATATTTTTCATGTTCATTTCGATAGAAGAGTGCCTGAAATATATTTGAGGATGATGAAAACTATTTTATTATTTTCCCCCTAAAGCCCTAATATATTCGGAGAGCATTACTAACCAATGCCTATTTCCCTTTGAAGAAAGAGATCATTATGTCCGAAAATCATAACCCTTAAGCAGACATAATGATTTAAGCCTCCGGGATTTTTTGGTCAAGATTTCTGCAGTATTGCAGCAAGCCAATATATTTTTGAGATTTGAGAGTAGGACAGGCATCAACCGTTTCAACACAGTAGCCTGCAGAAAGTCTGTGGAATTTGATGAGAACATCTCGATATTTCATTTGTTTTTTTCCCTCTTCTCGGATCATATTCACCTCACCTGGGGCTGAAAACTCCATGAATATTGACTTACTTTGTGGTCAAGGACTACATTAGGCTTATTAGGTTATATCAGTCTGGAGGTGAAAAATGAATAAAGAATACCGATGTCTCGGCAATACCGTAGGAATGTCCAAGGTGGTAATGAAGCACTCTTAGGGTCGCGTTATTTTGATGGATATAGATTGCGACTATAAGCATCATGCAAATATGTAAGTGGAAAGTGGCGAAGATACCATCCTGGCAGCCCATTATGAAGCCCTGACATTTCAACTTCAGTTAACTCAACCCGAGAAAAGCAAAGGTCAGCTGCTTTGATAAACCGTCATTGATGTTGAAGAAGATGTCATGTGTCTGCTTATTCTTATGTAGCCGCATGAGTAAAATAACCAATGCAGTTTTAATGTGGGGCTTTTTCTGAACGGGTGACAAAATTGCAGTAACCTCATTCTACGTTAAAAAAAATCCCCACTTCCTGCTCTCTCGTGGTCGCGGACCATCCAGAGAAGGAGATCTGATCTTCTGATGACTTTCCAGGCTCCAACCAGTACTTATTTTGTTATGTAGACACTTCAAACTAGACAGCCTACTTATTATCGGGAGAAATATAACCGTGGATCAGACGATATGGGATGCAAACTCCTACGGAAATGCATAATTTTTCGGGTGTTTACTTGAGTAGATACAGCTGCCGAATTCACTTCACTTCTTTTTCTTTGAAGGAGTAGAGTAAAATAGGAATGACAAGCATATTTGTAACAGCGATTTCATTCTTCCATAACACTACTCATAACCAGATCTTTCCGCGTTTGTGCTGATACTTGCCTTCAAATAGATTAGGTCTTGTGAGACACATTCCAATTATTTTTATTATTGGTAAATTATAGTAATTCGTTAAGAGAAATATACATTTTTTTAAAATTAATCTAAAGTTTTGATTACCTAACGCCAAAACTCTGGCCCCTCGCCTAGACAAATCCAAGTAAACTTCATCATATTTTTCTGGTGTTTCTATAAACATAGACTTTAGTATTTCTGGAGCACCCTTAACAGTAGAAACATATATAGTCTCGGTTGAGCCAATACTATTGTACCCAGCTATAACAGACATCCTTTTTAGGGCTGAAGAAAAATGGAACCTGTAACAGAATTATACAACAGTATTTTGAGCTTTCTGTCAATTCAATTTTTCAACCCTTTTACTGCTGAAGTCAAGAAATGTGAACTTCAAGATGAAAAATAGCAACATAAAGCTAAGGAGTAATCAAAGGAAAATCAGATTACCAGTACACTATCTTTTCCTGAACAAATTTCTTGTTAACATATGTTGACCTATTCTGTTTCTAAGGAGATAAATTACACAAAGTATCTGCAGAAAAATAATCAAGTACCTGTGAAAAATTTTCATTCCAGGGGATTTCCCTTTCTTAGGAATAACAGCATCTGCTTTTGTAACATTCCATTCAATAGCATTTAGAGTCGCTTTTTCCAGAGGATCACCGACCAAACCCTCGTCAAGATGGGTAAGGGAATGACAAGTAGCTAGTACTTGTACCGTTTCTAAAGGTAGATCATATACTGCAGTGACTGTGGAATCTTTTTCAGCCAAAGCCACTCCTTCTACAATTAAATCATCACTTGTAAGAGTTCCAGTCTTGTCAAAACAACAAATGTCTACTTTGCCTGCGAAAGGTATTCGAAATGGTTCGGTACAGAAAACACCTAAAAATAAGATACTTTAAATATTTTCAACATGTGTTCGGTTTTGAAGTAATTGTAAGGATCCTTATGTTCAATTGGTAAGAAGTCAAAAACAGTATAAAAATAAAAAACACACTCTTCCTGAAACAATTTGAAAAATAAATTTTTTTATATATAAAGAAAAGACAGAATTTATGCTAGCAAACTCTAATTGTTTCTTATTAAAAATTTTAGGTGTGCGATCTATGAGCGAAATGTAAAGTAGATTGTTATTCCTGAGGGTTTTTCTAAGATAATTTATTAATTTGATAGCCATTCAACATTTTCTCTTCTTTTAATAATGAGTTGAAATCAAGAGCATTCAATGCAGAATAGTTATTTTTTTATTAACTGTGGAAAATGAGTGTTTTTTTAATGGCACATGAATGTTAATTTTTGACCAAAACCGCAGGTCGAGGCCAAAAATTCTCTCGAATGTGCCATGAAAACACGAATTTTATACAAGAAATACAAACAACATTCTTTGTACAACTGTGAATGTGAATCTACATTGTCTGAAATATATTAAAAATAAACACTTTCAATGCTGTTGGCACAGCAGACGTCAGCAGAGGTATGTACATTTATTCTGTTTCCATATTGGATTCAAAAACCATATTTTACTGTGAAACAATATAAGCCAAATAGATTGTTCTCACCTAACCTAACCAATTGCAATAATAACAATGACGATTTTTTTTTCATAAAATTCAAGCACCCTGTAGTTCAAAAGTTAATATGTTTACAACACATGAAGTTTTTTATCAAAATGAATCCAACATAACCCCACTTTAATATTAACATGTTTTCGAGAAGTATCCTGGATAATAAACTTATGTTGTGGTCTGATGAGTTTACATTACCGACCAAAAGAAAGGTAAATATATTATTATTATTTCTGAACCTACCTAATTTAGATAGAGCTATCAAAGATGTATTTACAGCCAATGATAGCTCAATAGGCAACTCTGGTGGTATGACAGATGTTAGTATCAGTGTACATTCTAAAAACAACTTATATCGATTCCTTTCTGGATCTTCAATCCCCTTTTGCCAAACATACCAAGCAGCTGCAATAGCAAAAATCAATAAGAACATTATGAAACCAAATGTTTCTTTGTTATTTGCTGTGACACGCTTAACTCCAAACAGAATTGTTCTTAAAAGTTTTCCCTGAGAAGTATTGAAGCCTGTACGTAGAACGTAAGCTAAGCATCCATTGTCTTGAGGTCTCAAGCCAATTGTTGCTTTACTTGGAGGAGTGTGCTGAACCACTTTTGTACCTGAAAATAATAAGATATATAACTTGGTCCTCATAAATGTTAAAATTTATAATATTTCTAAAATGTAGTGTAATCATGTCTGCTTTAAATTTCAGAGAAGTCTCTTTTATGAAATTCTAAAATATTCTATATAGTTCCATATATAATGATGTAATTGATTAAAACTGCTGTTTTTATTTTTATCGTACCTTATCAATCAAAAGTGTGATCTTACCACCAAATAGAACATGCAACTTTCCATCGCCTTCTGGATCCAAAATGGTTTTCTGATCAAATATTTCCACAGCCTCCTTCATTTGTGGAACACTCTCTCCCGTAAGCATACTCTCATCAACAATACAGGAACCTCTGAGCAAAAGCACATCACAAGGTATCAGACTATCCCTATGTGATCGAGTTATAGAAATGATATCTCCAGGTATTAATTCACAGGTAGAGATTGTCCTCCATTTTCTATTACGATACACCAGAATACCATAAGGTTTGTTACCCATTTTGCGGATTTCAGCCATATTGCGTAATTGTTGCTGGACCAGAGTACATTCAAACAGAACTAGCATCACCAAAGTAAATAACGAATAATACCAAAAGTCATCAAGACACCAGAGGGCAACACAAAAAACTTGGAAAACAAAAAATGGCGCAGTTGCTCGTTCAATGAAGAGTTCCATAAACTCGGGGACAACCATTTCCACATTGTTTTTTCCATAAAGTTGCTCAGCTGCTATAATGTTTGCTTCCTCTTGAAAACCCTTGCATGCCATGTATTCGGAAAAACTATTATTAATGGGAAATTCCAATCCACGAAATGATTTTTTTTCATTACACCAAATATACTTTGTCTTTTGGAAAATGAACCAAAACGTAGTCATTTTTTCATTCTAAAATTTACATAATATTATATTATATAGTATACAAATATAATTTCAACTGAATGATATAAACATATAATTTGATTACTCAAATAACTAGTTTTATATACATTTTGAAAAATCAGTTGTCATACATACATATTTTCTGAATTTTTATTATGAACATGAATTATTTTTGGAGTCGAATTATAATAAATAATGGTCAAAGTCAAGATGAAACAGCATCAAGTTGGTGTGGGTATAGTCAATATTTGAAAGAAGCAATGACTATTAGGTATCATTTCAAGTCATTACAAGTCACAATATCAAAATGAAAAGAATCAATACACAAGGACATTATATTATAGCCGTATTTTTAGATCTTAAAAGAGCCTTTGAGACAACTGATCGCCACATATTACTAAATAAACTGAAAAGTATTGGTATCAGGGAAACTGTTTTGTTATGGCTGACCGATTATTTATCACAATGCAAACAAGTAACCAAAATAAAGGATTCAGCGTCATCATCTCGCGATGACATTTTTGGGGTACCTCAGGGGAGTGTTTTGAACCTATATTATATTTAATCTACCTGAATGATATAGATACCATCCGTGATTCCATTTTGATTATATATATAGAAAAATTACTCAAGAATTTCATCTCAGCTTTCGATGTACTCAAAAATTACATTATATATTTGTATAATCCAACCCCATTTTGATTATTGTGCTAGTCTTTTATAATAATTTGACCAAAATAAGGTATCGGCTTTACAAAAGTTACAGAATCGTGGAATGAGGATTATTTTATAAGTGAATAGGTATTCTAGTATATCAAACATGTTAAGTACATTGCAGTGGCTGTCTGTTTCCCAAAGACTGTACGAGTTAGCAATGATATTCATTTTCAACTTGATTCCAACTTATTTGAAGAATTCTGTATATATAAATCTCAAATCCATAACCACTTAACAAGAGCGAGTAGCTCCCAAAAATTCCACCTTTCTCGGATCAATTGACTAGTAGGATGTCTTTATTTTATGAAGGTTTGAATGAGTATAACAAACTCGCACTTTCGTTGAAAGATTCAATAAATGTTTTCCAATACAAAAAAAAAAATTCATGAACTATATAAAATATCATCTTTGATTTTCTTTTTTCTGTATGATAATATATTTATTGTGTATATCCTCATGTTGAAATCATTCTGGTTATTATTTTTTTTCTTCTATCATATCACATTTTTGTTATTTATGTCATTTATTTATATATTTTTAAAATAATATATGTATATTAAGATGTCCTAAAGAAATCAATAAATATTATTATTATTATTATTTGGATGAGTGACCAATGTTTGATAGAGTTTTGGTTCAAATTTTTTGGTCTTGCTTCGGATAACACATTAAAAGATAAGACCATTCTTTCCTCAAGCCAGTATCCTGATATTATTAAAAATAGATTTTTCCTTTATATTCGCTGAAACTCCACAATCCCTAAATAAAAGCAATTCTCAAATGTTAAAACTTGTTGGAACCATGAATTAAAGACCTACATCTTTTCACATGCGCATTCTATCATGGTTCAGGCCATTTACACTGAACAAGTCACCCTTAGAATCTCAGAATCATACAGAACATTTATAAACCCTTCGCATTTGAGAATGTGAACCTGTTTCCAACCTAGCAGTAATTTAATGAGTGAAACTTAATAACCAAATAATTACCAACCCATCCAATAATACTCAAGGTAATATAATTCTGGCATTTCATCATATGGTGCGTTAACAATTTTGAGAAATTGTTTACTAGCCCCAAAAATCTTGGGATGCCACTGACAGAAAAAAAATTATATTTTTTTCAAGAAAATACTATTCAGTTCATGAGGAATTCATGAACATACATTTTCAAGTGCATATTCAACATACCTCACAATGATGAACAACTGTTTGCTCAGGATCTTTAGAAATTCCTAAATATTGGTCAACTTTGTGAAATCAACCCAAAATCCATAGATGGATTATATCAACAGTCTGGTTCACATGTACTTTTTTTTGTGAAATTTTACAGACGGGTCCAAAAATTATGACCAAGGTGTCATTGGATTCCTATTTTTACCTAGAAAGTTTAAGGAAAGGTCTGAAAAGGCGGGGAAAAAAATTACAAAAGTTATAAATAATTAAGTAAAAAAATGGGGCTTTTTTAATATCTCGAAAAAATTTTCAAAATTTTGGAGATTTGAAAGAGGATCTGAAAAGATCAATAAATTTGCGCAAAAAAAGTCCCCACTCCTGAAACTGTATCTCAATTATTTATAATTTTTACAGAGCCCTGAAAATAGAGCCAAAAACGGGTAGTCTGGCTTCCGCACGCATTCCGTCACTCTGACATAAAAACAAAAAAATTATTTAAACATATTAAATGCGAATATTAGGGAATGAAAAAATTCATGTAATGTTAGGATACGTCAATGAACAATAATGCGCAGTCAAAAAATGTTTATCTCAATTTTAACATTAATTATGCATTTGTTAATTAATATTTTTTTTTAATTGAAAGTTATTATAAAAAGCTCTATAATTATTAAACTAAAACCCTGGTATTTTTTCCTTTGGTGAATTTATTCTCAATAGGCTAAAAAATAGAATACCTTTGCCAAAATAAAAAAATTGTTATTTTCTACTTTTTTATTTACAATTGAAAATTATAAATTAAAAAATACATACTTTTTTTAAATGTTTATTGTTTCAATGTCTCATGGTTAAAAACTACTTGAAATATTTTTTTAAATTTTTTGCTGGTATTGTTAATGAATTTATTATAAACAAATACATTGTTTATAAGCAATTCAATTTTTTTTGCATTATATGAATTGCATTATATCAATTATGAAAAAATCAAGATTTTTAGAAAAAAAAATGGTTCCTTAAAAAGATTTCTTTGTTGCTAAAAAATGGTTTTGTTAATTAACAATTGTTTTTTCTGACTAAATATTAAAATTAAGGAACAGTTTTTTTTAAACCATAAATTCTATTGTTCTTCAATGTTTGAAAAAAAATTTTTTTTTTTTAATTAATATCACTGGAGTTTTTCCCAACACCAAATGGTTATTTTTAACACCTCGAGGAAAATAAAACTTCAGTTTGCTTAAACTGGTTAATTGTGCCTGCATAAAAGAGTGTACTAAACGATTTGGATGTAAAAAAGCTGGGCTTCCTTGCTCATATTTATGCAAAAATTGTAAAGGTGAAACACGTTTTAACAGTACAAGGCTATCACTTGATGATGACAATAATGATGCTGATATCATGATCGGTTGATTAAATGCTATTGATAATAATCCCGATGGAAATGAAGACGACCTTAATGATTATCAAGATTATTCAATATGAGTTCAAGAATACTGTGAATCGATACTTGAAGAATCGAAGAGGAGGAGGTTCAAGGAATATCACGACCAGAAAAAACAGAAGAAACCACAGATAATGAGCCACCGCCACTAAGACGATGTAAAAGATTACAAAAAAATAATAAAAATTATTAAAAAACTTTTAACTGTACCAAGCATGACTTAATGAATTCCAAAATAACTTTCCGTATGGTTTTGATTTTGTAAATTTCCTGAAAACTTAAAAAAAAATATTTTTTTTTATAAATAACAATCAATAATTAAATAACTAATAGGGCTACAACTTTATGAAAAGGCTTAACTTGTTGAAAAATTTATAATTAACAAAAAAGACTTGAAGCATATTTGTCATATCTGCAATAGTTTAAAAGTTATTATAATTATAAAAGCGGAGGAGCGGATGAAAAAGACAAGTATCAAGGTATCACAATATTAAGAGTTTTATAAAAATAGAAAAAATTAAAAAAACACATAGCTACTTTTATTACAGAATGGAGTATTGAGAAAAAAATAAATAAAAAAAAATATTTGTTTATAACATTTTTTTAAATAAACATAAAAAAATATTTTTTTTCAAAACCTTGAAGAACAATAGAATTTATGATTAAAAAAAACGGTTCCTTATTTTTAATATTAAATCACAAAAAACGATTGTTAATTGACAAACGCATTTTTTTAGCAACAAAGAAATTTTTTTAAGGAACCATTTTTTTCTAAAAATCATGATTTTTTCAATTAACATAATGCAAAAAAATTTTTATAGGTGTTTTTATATTAACTTTCAATTTAAAAAAATTATAAATTAACCAATGCATAATTAATGTTGAAATTCAGATACAAATTTTTTGACTGCGGATTATTGTTTATTAATTATCCCAACATTACATGAATTTTTTCATTTCTTAATATTCGCATTTAATATGTTTAAATATTTTTTTTTGTTTTTATGTCAGAGTGACGAAATTCGCGCGGCTTTATTTTCAGGGCTCAGTAAAAGTTATAAATAATTGAGATACAGTTTCGGGAGTCGGGACTTTTTTACGCAAATTTATTGATCTTTTCTTATCTTTTTTCAAACATCCAAAATTTAAATAATTTATCGAGATATTCAAAAAAAACTAAAGCCCCATTTTTTTTTCACTTAATTATTTATAACTTATGTATTTTTTTTCACTGCCTTTTCGGACCTTTCCTTAAACTTTCTAGATAAAAATACGAATCCAATGACTCCTTGGTCGTAATTTTTTGACCCGTCTGTAAAATTTCACAAAAAAAAGTACACGTAAACCAGACTACAATGGATGGCTATAACATCACTGATGTATTCAATGAATTGTAATTACAAATGAATAGAGAAACATACTGTTGAAACAGGATAATTGACTTGCCACGGGGAATATTTTTAAATTAAAAAAATTTATGAAATTTGTTTCATGCTTTTGATAATAACAATGATTATAAAATGCGATATACATACATATATCACCTGAAAATAAAGTTTATTATTAAAAAATTTGACAACTCAATCAATAGATATACACTTGATCACCTGAATTTATTTAAAAGGAAATTGAAAAATATACCTGTTGAAGGAACTTATGATGTTATGCATATTTCGATTTGTCCTAAGTTAAACTTGGATTTCAATTCAATTTGAAATGTTTCAAATTTGTTTTACATTGTGATGTATTGATACATACTTTTATTTATACATATGTAAATACGAATTTCACTTTGTAAATAGTTTGTTACACCTGTTATGTGATGTATCTATTTGTGTAAATTGTCCACAATGTACTTGTGATTCAAATATTAATATAATTTTCAATTTTTTTAACTTCACTATCATCCCTATCCTCCGAAGTCCCGATATATTCTGGAGGACACACCAGCATTATCAACCAATGATCACTCCCCTACATCGTGTGGTAAGTGATCACTGGGTCCGAGAATCATGTGCCCTGAGCAAGCGCAGCGAGCTAAGAATAACAGCCTTATGTATTTGTCCGGCTAAGATTTCTGCCTTAGTGCCGCAAGCCGGCCTGATATTGAGTTTCGAGAGTAGATGGGGCATCATTCTATCAAGGACTACAATAATCAGAATAACCATCTTGACAGATGCTATGACTAGTCATCGGAAGTATAAACTCAAGATGTATAAACCTCTGAGGAAGCTAGCCACTCGCACCACCGAAACGTCGGGAAGAAATTCCAAATATCCACGGCTTTCAAACCCAGAAAATAGTGACACTGAGTCAACATGTAAGCTTCTGACGATGTTTTTGGATTCCGTTTTTGAGATACAAAATTAAATTAGATTTTTGTTCAAATTTAATCAATAAGAAGTTTTCATTTCTTGATGTTCAAATGATTTTGGCAGATACTGTGATAATATTACTAACCTTGGGATATATCAGAATTTAATTTTTTTTTATTCATTGAATTATTAGGATTTCTTAATATACAGGTTAGCTAACTTAAAATATAATATAATCAACAAAATTAATATAAATATTACAGCTTTATATATACATAATTTGAACTGAACAAAAAGGAATTTTTCAATTTCCATCATGAATATATTTTAACAAATAAACTTTAACAACAAAATTTCAACAGATAAACAAAATAATTGACTAAACTGATTAGATGAAAATGTTATGTTGTGACTTGCATGATTCATTTTATGGTGAATTTGAGTAACAATTAGAAGTTAGCCAACTTTCAACTTTCTTACTCTAACTGTGTCAATTTTTTGCTGGGACGCATTTAGTGTGCAAGTGATAGATGATTGGCCTATTTCAAAACACAGACAGTAAAAATAAGGGATAACCTAACCTAACCTAATAATTTTCAAATTTCAAAATATTGCAGGCTGTGTTCTGTTCAGTTTCATCCTTTCTTGAATAAATTATTTCTATAATGACCACCAGGCAACATCTAACATGACCACGTAGTCATGTTAGATGTTGTCTGGGAATTCTAGGTCTTCTGACTGGAACCACAAATGTGCGGTTGGCTCCTGTTGTTGACTCCATGCGTATGTGTTGTTTCCTGCTTTCGGCAATAGCCAGAAACACGTGTCCGCGGTTTGCCCCCCTTTTTGGAGTGTTGTGTCCAATTATATACACTGTCCGTCCACAGTAAAAATGGAGTGTTCCATCGCAAGTGGCGGACAATGTATATCACTTTGGCCAACCCCATTCAGGTGATAGGTGCATTTTGAGCATTTCCATCAGTCCTGAGAGTTTCATCGTTCTACCTCGAATATTACGGAAGATACGGGGGTGTTTCCAT
>WOGN01007173.1:0-11994 GCA_015342105.1 Leptinotarsa texana | reverse complement strand
GGGACGGGACGGGACGGGACGGGACGGGACGGGATGGGATGGGATAGGGTAGGAACACTATTTATAGGATTTTGAAATATTTTCGTTACATTTCACCATGTATGCTGAAATTTTGACTGTCAAATTCTTTTATATTTTAATGTGATTTGTGAATTTGAGTAAAAATTACAGAAAATGTACCGTTTTCTTTTTATAACCTGACATATTCAAGTAGGCATATTTTTCAAGGATAATAAAAATATGATTTCGCTTTCGGTAGATGAATTTTGAAAAGACGACGACCCAATATGTCTTATCCCACTTTAATAAAGCAGATCACATGAGGTTGTTCAAAATAAAAGCATAATTAATGATTTATACATCGTTCTGAAATGTATTTCAATCATACTTTCAACTTAGCTTGCTACAGTTTTATTGTCAGAAAATTTTTATATTTGCCCTATTTGAACTCAAGTTATTATTTGGTTCATCAACGATAGATTGTACACTTCAAGATCAAATTGAAAAAATGAGTCTCAACTACAAACATATGGAATTTGACACACTAATCGTGTTTCCAACGCGAATTATCCGGGCAGGAATATAAGGCAATATGTATTGGAATTATAATATGAATTCATGGTAACTGTTAACGTCAATAAGATGATCATTCAGAAATAATCAGTTTAACTTCAAAACGATGTGCAGCCATAGTCCGTCGCGTTTTTCTGATGTGTACTGCTATTGGCTGAATCAAATGTGACAAGTCACTTGAATACTTCCTGTGAAAATATGTATAGAAGAGAGACAAATCCCCAACCTTTCTTCGATATTCTATTTCATCACGGTTGCAAGTAGTGTTATAGCTTGTTTGTAGCCTTAAAGTATCAGCTAGGTATGTTGTATTATCACGAAAAAAATCCATAACGTGAATGCGAATGAAACACAAGAAGGGTAATCTCCACCATGTCATCACTTGTGACAATTCTCAATTAACGTAGATGGATATGGACAATGTATGTTTCGACATATCAATATGTGAATTTCAAGACAGATTATCGTCTAGGAAAGCACTCTTGTGTGTAGATTTATGAGGCTAACTAATGAAAAATAGCATTTGCATTCAATCGATATTCATTTCAAGTTGATTCATTGCAAACCAATTGTCGGATCTTTTCCTTGCCTCTTCAGGGATTTTCAAAAAACCCTCATATTTTCTTATAGTGTATGAAATCGGTATCATCTGCAGAAATAAGTTGATTGCAATGTAATATGTATTTTCAAAATGATTAACGTAGATATATAAAACATAATAGAAGTCCAACACTGATATCGGAAGAACATATTGTGTGATAAGCTTCATTTCTATTGTGATCATTGATAATGATTGAAATATTTTAATTGATTATATAATCATTATATTTGTTTTTTTATAAATTTCTAATCAGATTATGAGAGGCAATATAGGGTCTGTATCAATCAGAAACTGAATTCTGATCAATTGTATACAACAAAGTTATTAATGTTCGATGAAAACCACCCAAATTGAATAAACTACTGAGTACTGTTTGAATATATTTCATACAAATATAAAATTTTCCTTTGTATTTTATAATAATCCAATTATCGTCTGTTGATAGCGACCACCCGCGAAGCACTTACTTTGCTTTTACGCAAACATTGTGGGAGTTCAGAACCGTAATGGAAAAATTGGACTACTAGTTTTTTTGAAAAAGGGTGGGTTTTCATATAGTCATTTTTCACAGAAACTTGGGTGGTGAAAAGTGCGAAAAGAACAGAGTTACAATCCTGATGTGTGGAGGAAGTGTTATATCGATGGATTCATTTCCGTCTAGAGGTAGAAATTATTTCAGGATAGTCTTTACAGTTCATGATATTTCAAACTGAAAATAAGTGTTTACGATATACTTGCATTGTTCAAAGTAGATCTTGAAAACCAGCTGCTCAACTAATACTGATTGAATAAAAATGATGGTTCTGAAATTCAAAACAGAAAAATTATTTCACAGACTTCAGATAGAAAATACGTAGTGTGATTTAAAAATGTTCCACTCACTCACTCAAATATTTCTGCTTCCGACAGCAGAAATTATATCTGATCGGTCATCAATGAAAATCCGTATCAGATATAATTGATACACTTTTTCGCAAAATTTTCACAATGAGAATAATACAAAAACCGCGACACATATATTTTGCTTCTCCAAGTGGAAACGTTGAATAACTAACTCTTGGTCATGATGACTACAGACAATACGATGAACAGTCATAACGTATCAAACGACACTTCATCGTAACCCTAAACAGTTTACTGAAACGCAATTTTCACAAGACGTGTTTTGCTAACACTGTAGCTTCCTCAGTGGAAATGAAAGAAGCTATAGTAGAAGCTACAGTGTCAGCAAATTTATATAAATATGAATTTTCACAAACTCAATGACTAATGACTTTATCAGAGTTAGGTATGAACTGATTTCAAATTTGACTACCAGATATTATATTTATGAATAAACTCAATTGAAAATATATGTTATAAACAAAATTCATCTACGAATCAACTAACTACCAATTTCATCATATTTATTTAATTCTATCGGATGGTTCAATTATTGTTTGGAATCACACGTTGAAAGGTAAGACTTCGTTAGTCCTTAGCTCGCAAAAGTTCCTCAACTTCTGAGAGTTGACGTCCGAATGGGGGCAACAGCTGATTAACGGAAAATATATTTCAAACAGATTTTTCTGGACAGTTCTCAGATACTTATATTCATTCATAATCATTGTGAAAAATGACTTTCCAATGTTCACCTTCCGAATGTAACACGGCATAGCGGTGATTGAACTCATGTCCTACTGCCCAAAGATAGCTTGCAAATGTGGAGGTGATCTCCACATTCAATAAACTGCTTCTGTTCTCTTCCACTCTTGGTTTCTATTCATAAAATCATCATCATATACTGGCCAATACATTTAAGAAGAATAATAAAGTAACTCCAGGCCGTAAACTGAATGGCGTTGAATGAGATTTTGTTTTGCTATCAGTTAATCGAAAAAACTATAAAAACCAAGTTCTCTTCATGAAGTCAGCGGCAAATCAACTTAATCAGACTATAATTCACTGTTTCCATTTCTATTCAAATTTCCTGAGAACCAGAGTACTTCTTAATGGTCGTGATATTTTTACATTCAGGTGTTTTCTGATTTCTTGATTTAATTGTATTTTACGGATGTAGAATAGTGAAAACTTCTGTTTTTTTTTAATGTATTCATAGCTATACATTCAAATTGTTTTTTTCCATAGATGATTCGGAATTATGATGATCATTCCGAATGATGATCATTGGACGCGGTGGTATTGCGCCCGACTTACGATCGAAAGGCCGTGGGTTCGATTCTCGCTTCGACCAGATATTTTTCTCGAAAGAATTTATTTGGTGGAGCTGGGATGATTCTGCAACCGTGTTAGGAATCACACGTTAAAAGTTGAGACCTCGTTAGTCCTTGTTACAAGGACCAAAGTTACAAGTTTTATCAAAAATGAGCATAGTTGAAATCAGAGCATAATTCAACGCTGTTTCGATCTATTATAGATTTAATTTGAGGTACTTGGCTTAACCTCGAATGCGTTGTTGGTTTCATTTGCATTTTTGATAAACGAAAATAAATAAAAGAAAGCTATGCCGTCTCTCGTTACGAAAACTCCATCTATAGGATCAACAAAAGATGAAAATTTATCCTGATCGCAGTGATGAGAGTTTCAAAAATTCATCAAAATCCACCAGGATTCGTCCATTCTGAGGCATCCATACCTTCTTCGTGTGTATGTGAGGATGCATACATTATATGACAGACCTATTAATACGTTACTGTCGTTGGAATCTCCATATGAGACAATTTAGTCTTCCGATTCAGACGGTAGTGTTCGCCGTCTCTGATTGTAACAAGATGAAACAGCGAAGCACATACAATCTGTTTTTCCGCCACACCGCAGAATCACCATCAATTTGACAGAGCTCCACTCTCGTCATTTGACCTGAAAGATCCCACAACAGGTGACTTATTTGGTTTCATCAAAAAGCTGGAATTATCCGGACAAATTTGAATAGGTGTGAACCATAATAAACCTTCGCGGGTTGCAGTTTGGGGACAGACTACCCCTTTCGGTTTGGCTTATCTACAGTTGACGATTCCAACGAAAACGTGCAGTATGATCAAATTGTATGGGCAATGTCATTTATTAATGATCCCTTGAAATCTGCAAACTAATCCTACTTTCAATCCAGAAATTGCGCATACGTTCTTCACTTACACCATAGATAGATAAAAAGATAATTTATTCAAGTACGATATATAATGTTTGTAGCAGGTCATATAAATGACTAGATTGTTAACATTTATACAAACTCATGAGTAAACAAACAATTAGACAATTGAAAAAAATCATAAAACAATAATAAATTTGTCAAAATAAATCATTTCACAAAGAGGCTAACAATATCGTAAAGCTGCAACAAGAATTATATTATATACAGAAATTAATAATTTCCGTATATAATGTAATAATTTTTTTATATATACAGAAATTATTAATTTCTGTATATAATATAATTATGAATTATAATTTCTGAATTCATATATGTATTTTATGATTATCTACAATAATAATATCAAAAGTTATTTCGTAAAAACTCTTCAACACCTCGTAGAATCATCTAGATTCCAAATATTGTTACATTCTGATTATGATATGATTGAAATCAAGACTTATGTTTGACGGAATTTTACTCTATAGATTAAGGTTCAAAGAATTCATTACTCAAAGTTGTCAAACACAGTTTGGTTATTTTCAATAAGTCACCAGATCTGGTGTTATATTCATGGTTGTGGTTATATTCATGGTTCACTCCATAAAATAATTGCATGAGAAACTCTACTGGAAATGATAAAATCGTAGAAACACCTTTGTTACATAGATTCTCGTTATGACTGGATCAATTTAAGATGTCGTCTAGTTGGATCACCAGAATATATATTCTCACGAATGAAAAGGATGAGTTTTGGGTTTTCACACTATTCAGTTTGAACGTATTGTTGGTGTACCATATTTCAGCTTTATCTTCAATTAGGTTGATAAAGTTATGAATATTTTTGTGATGAGGAATAGATAGCATAATACGCATGTGACACCATATTATTAGGATATATGTGAAAAATAGGTCAATGATATATATGATGAATAAGTGTCACCACAAGACAGTTTCCTGTGGGACCTCATGTGAATTTTTTTCAATTTTTGACTTGCTGCTCTTTGAAGATATATATTGTTTCCAACCAGTCTGATGAACAAATGAAGAAAAGCGCAGGACCTCTTATATTATATAATTCCAGTTTTTCGAAGAGTAGGTCGTGAGAGACACAATCAAAACTTTCACGAGGTCACACAAAATCAAAGCAGTATCTTCATTTAGAGTCTTTTTATCAATAAAGACGAAAAAACTGAATTTTGGGATTGTGGCTATGAGTGAGAAGGGAAAATGAACAAAAAGGAGAATGGAAAGATCTACACTATTACGTTCTCTCCAAGCGAATATGTGACATCAGGAAATATTTTATCGGGGAAATAGGTGAAAATGATGGGCATTTTTTCTAAAATAAATTATGGTTATTAGAAGAACATAAATTTAGGAAAGATTTTCATCACTGTTTCATTTTTCATTATTTCAAAAAAACTATAATAAGTCGAAGTCCCATGAAAAATACTTCACACTCATGGACTCCAACAAAAATTTCGTATTCCGGAAGGATCGAGTGTACATGAGATAGGTATTATCGAAATTTAAATACCACAAAAAATGAAATGAATTCACAGATGAAAAATTTTAAAAAAAATATTTTCGGTCGAACTAGCCTAAACTAAGGGAGATATTTTCAACTACCAAAAAAATGTGCCGATACCACGACCACGTTACCTGAGATTACAAAATATTCATCCATTTAGCCTATTCACTCAGCTAATAACTTCACAAAAATCACGAGAATTAATTTGTTCTGTTCGGAACTCGTCCCTTCACCTAATTCCTAAACTATTAACTTTATAAAAAACATATTTCCAACTTTCTGCCTGAAATATATTTTTTCTTTAACTAGCTGTCGCGCTTCTACAAATGACAACTCTCAAATGTGAGAAATTGTGTGAACTGAGGCAGTACCATAGTTTTGGAGTGGAAAATAGTTCTCAATATTGTTTGTCTGGAATACTATATCTAGAAATCATAGTATGAATATATGAAATATATATTGATCATTCATCCATCATTAGACGATCCATTTCGATCACTCCAATTAGTTTTGAGCAATTACAACCCGTCTCCGGAATCTGTCCGATCAATTCACCGATTGCGGAATTCTATTCAAATAATACCTGCAGGAATAGGACCGAATGTGCCGAAGGGGCTCTTGCTTTGCCGGAGTATATAAAACGCCGCAAACCCCAAATTCAGCAATTTGCCTTGAAATGATAAATCACTCGGCCGCATGTTGTTCTGAACTGCGTGTGCTGTTTCCGTGGCCACCATTTATATTTTTAACTCGACAAAGTCACAGAATGATATATTTCTTTTTCCCGTACAAATCATCTAAGAAGAATTTATATTAATATGCGTTGTTGTTTGGACGACTGATTGTGGCGGAAGGGTGTGAAATTGAGAAATGTAGGTACGGCTCTGCGAGTTTGAGGGACACGTGGAAAAAGGGACGTGCTAGGCGTGATTCGCTTGATGAAAAACAAATAGAAATTCTAGCATCTTTTTTTAGTTATTTGAGAGAAAATCATGGATAGTAGATAAAAAAATTTTATTTCTCGTGAATCAGTGACTGTTTAAGAATAAAATTTATTCGACACAAATATTCATACTAGGCTCCTCGGTATATATAGTCAATTATACTGAAGAAATTATGATCGCCCTAGAAGATGGTTTTGGAATTATTTTTCTCATAGGAGAATATATATGATTATAATAAGGATCATCAGAAAAGGTGACGTCAGGAATACATATTTAGATACAAAATATTTCGAACGTATTATATAAATCATAGTTGATGAATCAAACATGAAAATTATTTTTTAAAATTTCCATCACTTTTGATAGCTGAGCTGATCATCAAATTTTTGTATTTTTCAGCCGATTTCACTAGATACAAGAAAACATTTTTTGGTTTGAGTCCTGAAAATGCTTGTGATGATTATTTCACAAATCACAAAATATTCTCCATCAACAAGAATAAATTCATGAAGTTTCACTTCTGATCCATAAAAATGTGAGTATTGGTTACATTTGAAAAATGCCTAGCCAATTCGAGATGAGTTGTCATTCAACTCAACAACGAGTTTAACAGAATTTTATAGTTGAAAGATCAGAATTTATAACCATACTCCTGCGTCACAAATAGCATAGAACATGGTTGAGTTCCATAACAAATCATAGTCAATAGGTTTTCTTGACGCTATAAAAATTCTTTCCCAAGAATATTCGATTGATTTGTCTTTCATATTGTGAGAAATGAATATTGAATGATATCATGGCAAATAAACATTCTGTAGATCAGTTTAACTTTGTGGAACCTATTGGAAAAGTGAGAAAAAACACATATCTTTCCTGATATAACACGAGTTTCAAACTCCAAAGCCTCATCAGTGATGCTACACTAAATTACAAATGGATCGTTCAACTCAAATGTCTTCAAAGGATAAGTCTGAATCAGTAGGGGCGATGACATCTTCCACGATAAAGACGGACAGACCGAATACCCAATTCACAAATTTTCAAAAGTAAATGATGCTCTTTAAGATAATTCGATGTGAATCAATGCTTCAATGTCCATAGCCGAAAAAGATTCGTCATCTGTCTTTCGTTGCAGCTTACACAACAAGGTGACTTCTTGAAATTGAAGTCTAAAAATGAATCATTCGTGCTTCAGTAACAGGCAGCATAGTTTCTCCTTTCAAAGTTTCAGTCAGGGTGCACAAATACATTATTGGAATCAAAAATCTCCTCTAAGGAGAAGTTTGTGTGAGTTAAGGCGACGGCATCTTCCCCTTTGAAGGCGACATCTATGGGATCGACAGAAAATTCGATACATGAAAATCGAGGGTCGATATAAGTGGCTCTTTATTCCACATCTGAGAGAAGCATTCACCTGTTCAAACGGAAAGATGTGCTTCCGAAAAAGTGAGTGCTAGAAGTTCCGCTGAAAGGTGACCCCAACCTTCAGAAAGATTCACTACGTAAAAACACAATTGCAACCTTCTCTCATCAAGCGTGTCGTATGGTTATGATACTGGTTGACTTAATTTTCTCGTAAAATAATAATTTGAATTGGAGAGTCTGAAGGGCAATCGTATTCGTAATGTACATAAAATATCACTTAAGGCAAGTGCCATATATACTAGCTTTCAACACATTTTTCAACAACTCGACACCTAGTCCGATCACCAAGTGATCAAATTTAAGGGGAAGATTAAACAGGAAAACTTCCAAGACTATCCCTATTTATACTATACAGTTATACCATACAGGTGTAACACACATACAGGTATACCACACCTTTGGTGTCTTGAATTAATTTTACAATTTACCTTATCTATTAATTTTACAATACGTCTACTCTCATCTAATCCAATCTAATATTTCAATGTTATATCTATATATAAAACCATTTTCAAGCTATATGAAAATTAATTCTGCAATATTGCCTATCTACTTACTTGTCCTAAATTTATTTTTTCAATGTGTCCTTATGTAATAGTCAATAAATCCAATAATAATATTTTAACAAGCTATATAGTATGCTATTTGGTATTGGTCCGTCATCGTTATTCATAATATTATTATATTCACTCATTTCTACACTCTCATAGGCATGTAGATGTCTGTTATTAATAACTTGTTTAAATAGTCCTAATAAACTGAAGTCTATGGAATGGTTTTGTTGCGAAATATGATGGGCGACTGCTAATTTTTCAGGTCTTCCATCTTTTAAGTGTGCTGTAGACTTGAATAAATTTTATTCATAACGCTTTTATCTTTTAGAATGAAATCAATTATGCAAATCATATAATTATTAGTCAGTTTATTCATAATTTTTTCTATGGGGTCTCATAATTGAAAAAAAAATCGAAATGATATGAATATGTCACACTTTGCTCGATTTATTTTCGAACAATAACATCCTGATCACACTCAAAATATACATGAATTGGATGAATACCAAAAATCTTCTCAAGGAATGACAAAAGTTAGACCACTGAAAGGAATTGGTGATTCTCCCCTGAAACGACTTATTACAAATGCTTATTCAGAGACATTCATATTTCCTAGATTATATTTTGCTAACTCAATAATTCCATATTTCTATCCGTTTCTCAGTCAACGATGGATAAATGGATTTCCTCACCCTCCTGACCGAAATCCGACTACAGGTAATTACATCATTTGTCTTCCTTAAATTTAGCGACTGTAATGAAGGGATGCTATTCATCAGATTTGGAATGCAAAATGCTGGAGTGATATCTTGAGTGATATTTTGACACTTTGATGGCACATTTGATATGAGCCGAATTATTTATGAGAATTCAGTGATATTAAGCGAATAATGACTTCAGTGATAAAACTTCAGTGTTCAATTCTCCTATGAATGAACTTAATATATTGCATATAATCTTTTCATGAATGTATGGATCAACATGTACCAAAGTCATAAAACTGATTATTTACGAGTATATTTGAATATAGATTTTTCGTGTTGGTATCATGACGGATAGTCCCTGACCTAACTTTATAATAATATTAATATAATAATAATATTCATTTGCACCTAAATCACTCATTATACATAATGTTATATATTACAATATGATATGATATACAATATGATATAGATAAAAATATATAAGAATAAAAATAAATTAAAATTTAGTACTTGTGGCATAGTTCGTGGAAGTGACAGCATCAATAATTATATAACAATTTAAAAATAATATAGTTACAAACATATAAATAGATATTGACAAATAATATATACAATTAAAGTGGAGTGAAAATATAGTGCATGAAACTAAAAGACATCAATGATGTGTAAAGTTTCTGAAGAGTATCGATTTGGTTTCTTCAGCATAATTTTCAGGAATGTTCTTTGAAGCACTTCCAGGTTCTTTATAAGCTCTTTCAGTGCAATACCCCAGACAATTATACCATATGTGATTCTGGATTCAAATAGCGCATAATGAATCATTTTAAGATGGTTATCATCAGAGAATTGTTGCAGGAATTTGAATCGATACAAAATATTTCTTAGAGTATTACATATTTTCAGGTGATTATAACAATTATTATTGGTGTCACATTCGAATAGTGTTACGGTGTTACGGAATGTTTTTTAGTTTTCGCCAAATCATTCAGAGTTTTGAATAATGAAAAAAACACACAGACAGGTTTCTAACTCAGCGAATGAAATGCATAGAAACTCGATATCCACACTACTACATGTGAAGTTACAAGGTCTCCTGTCGATTTTTAGATTTGTATGTGAATAGATCAAAATTCAATTCACACACTGTCTCAGAACATTTCAGACAATGTTCGCATAGTGTTTTTCCTTTCATTTCATAAACAGCTGAATCTGAAAATTTCAAGAAAGTCTGATTGAAAATGTCGGTTTTAACTCTAATGAATCATGATGAACACAAACTTCAATTAATGTGCAAAGTCTTGACAGTTTAATTCCTGTTTCTGAACTTTTTGATTTATCACCACGAAATAATTAATAACAAATATTTGAGTGATAAGGTCAAAAACTTGACTAGTGGCTGACTTTTCTCTCCATTCATTAAAAGTTTTAATTAGTTCACTTGGTTTATTGTAATGAATATATCAAATGATATCTTCTTTGGAGTCGTGAATTTTCTTGTCATATCATTGTAGAATAAGGAAATAAATACCTTTCATTTCAGAAATCTTTTATTGAGAACTGGTGAATATTAAAGTTTTCAATTAATGAATTATCACCAAAGCTTTCATTGAAATTTCGAATTGAAAGTGCGGAAGAGGAATAAAAAGTGTATCAGAAAAAGCTCCCGGGTGTGATGTACAGAGTGAGCCAAATTAGACACTTTTAGAGGGAAACTTCGGTTTTAAAAATAGAAAAAAAAACTGATGGTTGTGTCTGAGGGTCAAATTTTATGACAAACTCAATGATGAAAACCACATATCAATATCTATCATCGTTTCTGAGTTACAGAATGTTTTTGAAAAATGTGTATTTTTAAAAAGATACTGAAACTTTTTTTCTATCAAAAATTGATTGTTTCTGTGTGAACATTTCCAGAACAGTTTTGTACGTAAAATTCAGTGGTGCAGAAAACTCACTTTACCAAATTAGGTATCAATAGCTATTGATGAAAAATTAATTTTTTATGAGACACCCTATACAATGTGTCTCACTTCTCATGGAAACACCCCCGTATCTTCCGTAATATTCGAGATAGAACGATTAAACTCAACAGTAGTTTCCAGCATGTTCAAATACAGTTTCCCTAATAAATTTTGATCAATAAATAGAGGTCCTACAATATGGTTACCCAATATTCCTGTCGAAACGTTATTTTTTCTGGATATTGGGTATGTGTTTCCCGAAAAACGTGAGGGTTGATGTCACTCCAAAAACGACAATTTCGTCTGTGAACATTTTTGAAAAAAATGTACATTCATCACCAAAACAAATATTGTGATTATAGGTAGGATGCCTTGCAATGATTTCCGTCGTGATTTCCCAGAATTCTGTTCATCAGGGTCATCTTCAGTTAATTGGTGTACCATTTTAATTTTGTATGGATGATACCTATTCTTCTTCAAAAGTCACCACTCAGTAGAAGGAGACACCTCACCAATATTCGCGTCGGAATAAGTAGACTGTTCAGGATTTACTACTATCTCACCA
>WOGN01007172.1:0-11996 GCA_015342105.1 Leptinotarsa texana | reverse complement strand
TCCCTGGATCCAACTCTACACGTATTTATAATTCCTCTTTTTTGTAGTACAAACACTCTATCAAACATGTATTGGCAATACGTTTCCCAAAAACAGATACCGTATCTCAGAGGGGAATCGAAGAGAGCAAAGTACACATTTTTTGCCATATTAGTGCCCAATTCATTTGCTGATACTCTGACTGCAAAGCTTCCTGATGACTTTTTTTACATAGGTTATTTATATGACCTTCAAAATCAAAATTTTTATTAATTTGTAATCCAAAAAATTTTGCTAACATTTTGTTTTCTATTAATTGAGTACCCAGGTAGATATCTAGTGTGGAGCATTTGAGGGTGATGATGCTAGTTTTTGAGATATTAAATGACAAGAGATTAGCATCACACCAGTCTTTTATTTTTATAATATCCATGCTGATCAAATCATGCAATTCCCTTTCATTCTTACAATGCCAAAATAATGTAGTGTCATCTCTGAATTGAGTTATTTCTGCGGTTATTATAATGCGGACTAGGTCGTTAATCTGTTTAAAAAAAATCTGTTTTTCCGTTAATCAGATATATTATAACAAGAAGAGAATTGTAATCAAAACTAATTTATTATCAGTTTATATTACTTATCTGTTATTAGAACATAGAGTACTTAAATTGAATAACTTTTTCAAACGAAAATGATAGATTTAGAAGTATGAAATAATGAAACAATATTTAAAAACATATTTATTCTTTTATTATCAATATTATTTTCATATATAATATTTTTGCAGTCTTCATAATCACAATCACATAAAAATATGCATTTTTTGCAATAACTACCTATAATTTTACAGGCTTTCTTATAAATACATGTGGTTCTTTAGGATCACCTGATAATGAGCTTCTGTTCATAAATAAAGCTAGCAAAGTATCATTTTCTGATTTGTATCTGAACCGCTAGTATTTTATACTGTGAGTTCAACGCAGTTATTAGTATCGTTATTTAATCCTTCAAAAGTAACAATTGGCTTTATTTGTACATCAATTCAAAAAAATGTATCTATCTAAAAAAAACATTTTTTTTGCAATTGTTTAAACAATTTCGGTCTAAACAATATGGAACGAGGTTGTCCCATGTCAACATGCATTTATGTCATCAGCAGGGTAATTTCACAAGGATCGCATAAAAAAATTGAGATGGAATAGTTTTAGGTTCTCATGTGCCGATTCCTCCTTGACTGATTAGGGTTTACAAACAAATATACAAAAACATTTAGGTTAGTTTAGGTGTGTGAATCTTTGTGTATATGTAGATATGTATGTTATATCTACTTCGCATTAGTTTAATAGTTTAAGGTATGAATTAATATGTCTTATATCAACGGATTGGATTACTGTTTCGTGTCAAAAGGGGAACATTCAAAACCTTGGGCAAATTCTAAAGAATATAAGAAAAATAAATGATTTTGTCCGAAACCAAATCCGCAGTAAGAACTGAAACATTGTATGTCCAGGTCATCCCATCAAAGCTAACTGAAATAAAAAGTTGCTTGAATTGTGAAATATTTTCAAATCTACTCAAAATTAATCACATGAAATCAAAGTAGGTCCATAACAAATTAGGAGCCTACAAGCACTTCAGAAAAGTATGTATCGAATATATAAATACAGCTCGATGGATCTAATATTACCGACCTCAAAATTATATAGGAACCCAATTTGTTTTCTATCTACTTGTGATTTCGTTTTGTTGATTTGTTGAATACATTTCTACTAAGACACTCTTGTTTGCATAGAAAGATGTCAACTCATCGACTGATCTATTTCAACATTCTTCATTTGAAGTTGGCCGCGACAAAAAACGTTTACATAAAAATGTCATTCACCGATCTCAATTTGAGGTAACCTAACATTTGTTGAAGTGAGTAAAATGTTTTGAAAGCTACTCAACATTAAACTTTTCGCAAATGCAATGTAATTTGTCTTTCTAAGTCGAAGATTTTCCTTCAAATTACTTTCTCATCATCTTCTATATTTGAAGGATGGTCGTTGGTCCAATCAAATCGAATCGAATCGAATCTTTTCTCAGTCAGGAACTAACAAACCCATGCACAAGAAATTTCAGTCCTGTCATTTTATGTTGTGGACAGTGGAGTGAATTATCAGGTATTTTTTTGAAAGTACTGATATCCTTCCTATAGACATGAAATTTCAGACCCCTGGTGTTTCTAACCACCAAAATATCCAAGAATGGGAATTCCTCGGTATTTTCAGTTTCATATTTGAATCTGCTGTTGAGATTTGAAACAGTAAATTTACCTCAGATTCATTTCTGACACAAATCCGCTCGGAGAACTCAAACCAAACCAAATCAAGTTCTTTCTTATCAAAAATCAAAAATAGTTTTTTGATTTATCTCCAAATTTTTCAAGATTTTGGTTCAGACAAGACATTTTCTGGATGAATTTTGATTCAATGACAATGAACATTTATCTTTCAAAGTTATTCCATTGTTCTATTTCCTCGAAGTTATATTATAAAAGAGAAATGTGTTGGGATATCATGTTTGGGAACAGTGCTTGTACTTTCAGTTAAAATAATATTGAACAATGGAAAAGAACAAACAATGAGTGAGGAATGTTATTAATTCAGATGTAAGAGAAAACAAGTATCCTCAATTATTCGAAAAGCATTTTTTAATATTTAAATGCTGTATTCCAACACAGTGTGTCTCACTTCTCATGGAAACACCCCGTATCTTCCGTAATATATATATTTATATATATATATATATATATATATATATATAACAACCAATTTTTACGGTAAAACGTACTAGGGGGCAAAATAGGCTCATAATTCCTTCAGATTCGTTATCAGGACTACCAGCTCACTACGAATACACTTAGTCCTTGATGAAATTCCAGTCCTGAAATATCCAAATTTGTTTCACTTCTCATGGAAAGACACCCGTATCTTCTGTAATCTAAATTTTATATATTTACCGAGTACGTTTTTTTCTTTGAAAATTAACGGTTGTTTCGGTGTTGCAATAAGTATTAAGATTAATTTTGTTTCGATTGGCAAAATGTTTCCTCAATATTTTAATAAAGGACCCCGCACATTTCTTATAAGAAATGGTTTGACTAAAATTTTGCAGAAATTTTGATATGTTGTTGTTCTTGATGTGGTGATTGAAAGTGTCCACAGCCAAAGCTAAAAAATGTATAGTTTTCGAGATGTGAACCTTTGGAAATAGATTTTTTTCATTTTTTGCGGTATTTGCTCATCAATTGGAGAACTCTCACTTCTGGTTGGGATAGAATTTTGGCACCCAGAAGGATTTTCCACAGATATATTAGATGCCGCCATCGATAATTTTTCATACACTACTCCACACTATTTTGATAATCTGAGAATGTGCCCCTCAGAGGGGCACAAAATGGATGATAGCATCTCACAGCCAAACGAATCCGTGAAAATGAAAATGAAGGGTTTCAGGTATTGGTAGTGAACTATTTTGCCCCCTGATATGTTATACCGTAAAAATGGGTGTTGTTCCATCGCGAGTTGCAGGCAGTGTATATGACTCCGGCCAACGGTAGTTGCATTTTGAGCATTTACATTAGTCTTGTGAGTTTCATCATTCTACCTCGATTATTACGGAAGATACGGGGAGTGTTTAAATGAGAAATGAGCCACACAACAAATACAAAATTATATTGTGTGACTCACTTGTACTATCAGTATTTAATTACGCTGATTGCGTTCATAACCCTCGCCTTTTCGAAGTCGATAGTAGACTCCAACTACTATGCCGGATAACATTCAACTCCACTTTCCTCCCTAAGTTTATGCATGTGAAAAAATATGAATGATCAATGATCATTTTCCTAAAAAAAGTACGCATTTTCCGAATTTCTACAACCAAACTTTCCATCGAATCAGACATTCGCGATAAAATGTATGTCTAGCCTTCCGATACAAACGAAAAAATTCTGTCTGACGAAACTATCCGGATTCTCATATATAAAATCAAATTTATTCAAATCAGTTTTTTGTCTAGTCCCATACCATTCGAAAACGAAATTCTCCGGAATCTTCCACATGAGTGAACTAAACTAATGACGCCTATAGGGTCGAAAGTTGATAAGATTCCAGAAATTGTACAAATTGGTTATATATTTGTTCTAATGTTATCGTAAACGACTCTTTCAGTTGGATCAGCCTCATTGGATTATATGAAATATGTGACCGATCGAGAATAGTCAGAAAAACAGGGATAAGTTCGATAACCAACAGTTATTTTTGTATACAAGGGTTGCGTTCAGATGCGTGCTTTTTACAAATATATTGCTGAAGTCTGTACAACTAAATTGGGATTGAAATTTGGATTTAATTTTGAAACCACTTTCCTTCAGAACTTACATCACAATTTTAATTTTTTTTTTTTGAAGGAAGTTAACCAAGATGACTTCATAGTCACAATCAACCGTATTGAACTGTTAAAGTTTCTGTTATTGAAGTTCAATTCATAAAAATTCATTCATATTCATTTGCCTTTCCAAATATTGTTCGGATATTGAATATATTGCTTCAACTACTGATCCCAGCTGAATGTCGAGCTTACGACTCCAACTGACCTCTCTGTAAGTTTAGATCAGAAGCCAGAGCTTCTCCAACTGCTGATCCAATAACTGAACCTAAAAAAAAGGTATGGTGGTGCAGCCAGGAAACGGGCGAGTCGTCTCCTCAAGAGCGGGGTACCTTATGAAACCTCCTTGCACCAAATTCTTGAGGGACTTACGGAATCTGTCTCAGGCCGAGAAAAAAACCCCCATGAGCAGGTTAGCAAACGTTTACGCTCAATTGATGATTCACCATAACCAGAGGTGAAAAAGCTCTGTATGGTTGAATCTAAAGCATATGAGAAGGTTGTCGCGGGTATCAAGTTGGGAATCTTGCACCTTGATTATCTGACTACCCCATTAACAATAAAACAGCAGAGCATATACTTTTGCCAGCCCCGCTGGGGACCGAATCAGGTTTTTAGAGTTCGGCAGAGCCTTACTCTCACCATCTGACCTGAAAGACTACCCACCATAAAAATGAATAGGCTTCGTTGAGAATATGGATTTATTTGGTCGAATGTGAATAGGTGTGAGCCACAATAAACCCTTTCTGGTTGCGGTGGAGGGTCGAATAAACCCACTCACTTTGGACCTAACCTAACCTAACTGATCCCAATTAGGTTTCAACAAAATGAGTAAGGTTTTGAATGTTGTACAGTATCGTCTACTTCTAGAAGCCCTTAACAGGTTCGATATATCCCTGTCACCGAAAAAAAAACGTTATGGCTCAATACTTCTCCATTATTATACAAAAATTGTGAGGAACTTCCGAATAAATCAATTGAATGTTTCATTCTGAAACCACGCAGTCCACTATTGAGGATGATAGTATTCCGTGAAGTGAGATTTTATATTGAAGAAAAGAGAAATGAAACTTTCTGTTTTTTACTACTTTCAATTGCAACTAACGTTTCTGCAGTTCCATGTTTTTACCACTTTCATTTGTAACTATATATATAACTGTAACTATACTGTATACGTTTGAAAATGTTTCAATACAATACAGTTTATTGTGTAAGTTTGAAAATGTCCGTATAGGACGAAACTGCATTAACGTTAGTTACAAATAAAAGTGGTAAAAAACATAGAAAGTTTCATTTCTCTTTTCTTCATTATGATTTCCTACTACGTAGTAACGGCTACATTCATCAATTTATTGAAATTTTAAATTGTGAAACAGTTCAACTCGAGAATAACTTATGTTATTACTTAAATTTCATGTATATTAATGTGATAATGTAAGGAAATGTTATTTAATTATAAAATATTTTATTGAATATTTTGTGTATGTACATATATTATAGCTACCATAAGCCAATTGTTAGATTGGGATTAAATAATGATACTAATAAGGTACATACACAAAATTAGTATCATCATTTTTGAGCCACGTTTCACAAGATGAAAGAATAATTTGTGCTTACTGGTTTTATAATTCTGTCAACAATATATGTCTATCGCACACTGAACACTGAGCATCTGTCTGAGGAGAGAGAAAAAGCCTGCCCTTCGCTGACGTATGCGTGAGAGAAAGGAAAACCAGACAAACTTGTACCGTTACCGTAGGCGTTAGGTAATGAAGCGGATTACCGTTTAAATTATGAACGCGAAAGAAAAAAGAAAAACTCACTAGCCGTGAATCAAAATATGTCCTCTATAATGATAACATTGAAGTCGTTTTTTTACAGAACAGAAAATACTGGAGAGTCATATTAATGAGGTTGGAAAGAGATGTGTTTGATTCGATACAACAGAATTATTATGAGTCATCAAGTTGCCTTGAAACTTTGTTAAAATACTATTTGTCAAATATTCTCAAGTATATCATGACAAATTCAGTAATAAATGTATCTGTCGAATATTTTTGAAATTGCCATCAAGAAAACTGTGATATGTTAATTCCCACTGGTTTGACAGAAAAATAGTGTAAGAGTACTTTAACACTACAGCAATTCTTTCACCGATCGTAAATTACCTATTCGGCGTTTTTTTGCTGTGCTTCATCATCGATTCAGAAACAATGAAATTTTTTTCAAACCGAAAAACTAAAAAACGTTTTGTAATATCTGATGATACAGAGGTGAATCCAAATAATTCCATCAGAAATGTATCTAGACAAATAGTTGTTCCACTGTCTGTCATTCAAGGAATTCTGAGGAAACAAAGGATTCCTCCTTAGAACTAATACAAGTAACACTCACAATATTCAGTAAACTGGATGTACTGTCATTCAATATTGAAATGGCAAAAGAGAAATCAACTCAGTCTGAGAGGAATGAAAATTCTAAATGAATATCTATCCTAAACAAGGAAACTAGATTAGTTTAGTTCATTGAAGATGATCACTTGATGATGGAAACACGTGTCGAGGTGTTAAAATAACGATTTGATGTTGGGATAAAACTCCAGTAATATTCATTACTACACCAAAGGTACCAAACGGTGCATCACAGGTACAAAGTACTTTGCCAGTACTAAACATTTACAATACCGACATTGACTTCAATGGAAATATTTTAGACGAATATTTCATAAGAGAATATTTCCAACAAAAACAAATGTATTGATTCTAGTATTTTGAAGATATTACGACAATTTATTTTCGTTAGGTGTTTGCTTTTCGAAACAGTCAAATTTTCAAAACCAGCCAATCTTCGTTTTGAGTTTATTGAATATTGAGTAACAATCACAATTTTCATTGGGTATTAGTCTCAATACATTTTCTGTACTTCTCAACTCTGTAGCATTTTCTGTCATCCGTTTCTGGGCAATTATATTGTTGTCCCAATCCTGTTATAACGGATTCCAAAGCTTCTTCTCCATTATCAGAATAATTCAAGAGATTTTGAACAGTCTCTTTCATTTGCTGTGGAAGATACATATCTCTACATTCTGCATGTGCCTACAAATATAAAATACGTGTGAGATGAAAAAACACTAAATGATCTAAAAAAAAATGTGTTATTGTATATACCTTAATGATATTTAAATACTTTCATATCCATCTTCGGAAGGGTTTGTGTTTATGAAGAAAAAAATTATTGGAAATATAGAAAAGACTGAATTGTTCTGAAAAATATGATAAGTTCAGGTGCAATGTAAGTGGTAAGTATAATTAAGCTCTTGACAGATAATTATTGGAAAAGAAATGAATAACTTATCTATCAAGTTTTACAACTTTTGAATTTCAAAGTAGATCAGATAAAAGAAAGGAGAAAGTAGATAGCAGATTACAAAAATTTGTCAGAACTTTTTTAATGTGTTCATATCTCTTAATTGATTTGCTCCACTAATATTTTCCAAAATTCAGAAGGTCACTAACCCTCTCGCTGCGGGTCGACTTGTGGACTATAGCAACAGGACTATAGCAACAGGACTATAGCAACAGGAACAAATATGAAATAATGATGGAATATGACGCCAATTTACATCATACATCCTGATGTAGCCCAAACATCAACCACATAGGTGAGTTAATCTATGATTATATACTATGAGAAGATATTTCCGTGATCAAAGTAACTTTTGTTGTTAGTAGTGAGTAAGAGGTACCAGATTCAACATCAGCTAATATTTTTTGAGCAATAATATACGGACTCAGCTGTTTCTACAATACCTACATTTCTGTTCAGACCATAGACACAATCCATTCAATATTGAAACAGGCCAAAAAACACTAGTGGAATATCATGATTCCAAATCTACTCGATGGAATGGTTATACGAATTCCCTTCAATGGTACTCTGAGGACAGATTCACTTCAATTGACAGTTGTGATTAGATACATACAGTAGCAGTACGAAGCAGTAGTATCTTCCCAATACTAGAACTGCCCTTTGAAAACTGAAAGAGATTATCAAGACTCTTCTTGATGGAACAAAAGTTTCGAGTAGCTAAGAAAGATGTACGTTCATTCAATCGGTTTCCAAAGGAGTTATCACACCAACGGAACAGAATAGGTGATTTAATCATTTCAGCCTTCCAAAACTCCTGGAAAAGAGGGTTTTTTTTCAGCTCCGCTTTGGAACGACTTCTAAATAATTTCACACACGCTTCATCAACCTACGCTGGTCAAGAAGAAAGTTGATGTTCTGATGTTTGGGAGTAGTGCTTGGTTTGGATTCATATAGAGGTAGTCTGGCATGGAATCACGTATTGGTTGACAGTAAGAGTGGTATAGATACCTGAAGTAGACCGCAAAGATCAAGTCCCAACTCTATGGGACCAATTGGTCTGATATCTTCCCTACTAAAAGAAATGTACATACCCCATGAAAAAACACCAGTATGTTCATCAAACCGGCAACTTGACTGATTTAGCATTACATAATCTTGTAAAGAAAATTATCCGATGCCTCAACAATGAATATATAAGGATTGCCTATTCCTCAATATTTAAGGATCATTTGACAATGCATCACTCAAATCAATAGTTATAGCCTTGTCGGTAAAAACATAGAATTGTTCCTAATTAGCTGATTCTACACCATACTCATAAACAGAATCATTACTTCTATTCTTTGAATCCAGGCCATTAGTACAGCGTCATCAGAGGCTGACCCAGGAAGGGGTACTATCCCCATTTCTTCGACCACTACTAATGGATTGTATGATTGGTGTCTCTGACGAAATAAAAGTAAAAGCTTTCACAGAGGTAATCTCGTCATTATGGTAATGATCACTTGAGCGATATATGTGATATCCTACAAAGAACGCTGAAGGTTAGGTCGATTATCTAGGTATTCTTCTAGACTATAAAAACGCACCTGGAGCTCTCACTAAGAAAAAGTTAGACATATCGAAGAATGTCTGAAAAATCTGTTTGGAGAACGGGGCTAGATGAATTTCATACATAATTGTACTTATTGCACAAATCAGGTTTATGCGGAATGTAGCAGACTACTGGTTGACACTGAAAGTAACAGTATTCTGTTGTTGCATCTGTTTCATAGATGAATGAAATACATCTCGTGGTTCTGTTGCACTTGTATACATTCTGAGACCAATATACTGACATACCTAGGTCCCTAGGTATGTCAGTGTTTTTGTCTTATTTCAGGTTAAAATCTATCTTATTGATTGTGTGTGCGAAGATTGGCAGAAATCAACCTCACATAAATCAATAAAACATTCTTAGACAGTCAAGCTTTCGACTCTCAAAGAGCATCGTCTACGTTGTGGTAATGAACTACCACAAAAGACTCAACTAGAAAGAAAAACAAATTGACTCTAGTTGAGATTTCTAGCAACACAGAAATGAGATTCATTCGCAAGAAAAAGTCCTGCAAGCAGTTAAATCGGATAGAAGCATCTATACATCAATCAAAGTATGTTACTTAAGAATTGGTGTACTACAGCAGGAATGACCTATGTTATTTAACTGACCCACACACAGTTCTCTGCCATTTGAATCATCATATGCAGACTTTCACTGTCGAAAGATAGTTCCAGCCGTTTCTGGTTGAAAAATAATAAATCGGCGAAGAGCATAGTCTGTGTCTACCACGCAGCAAATCGAATCAGGTTTTCAGAAACTCACTCTTGTCAACTGTTTCAGAGCTATTGTGAGCTAATCAACTCCATCAAAAAGCTGCATTTATTTAGCCGAGCTTGAAAAAAATGTGAATCACAAGAAACTCTCACAGGTTGCAGTGAGGGATCAAATAGATCCAGTTAGTTTGGACTCAACCCAACCTAATCTGAGTTGGTAGAATGAAAAAAAATTGTTTGGGAAAGAAAAGTTTTGGCTTTCTAATGTGGGAAAAAATTTGGGAATTTTCCAAAGAAAGCAAGCAAACATTCAATTTTCTTTGGAAGATTCCCAATTTTTCGTATCAAGATGGAGAGGTTGAAAGCCAAAACCTTTCTTTTCCAAAAAATGTATCTCTCAAAAAAATATACCATTTTAATTTTGAAAAGAAAATATATTGAAGATAACTGAATATTTAGATGCAGTCGGTTCAAACAATTTTTTGGTGGATTTTCAAATTTTGCCTATGGAATATTTTCAAAACATTCAACTCACATCCCAATACTTTCCATTGGATACTTTCGGACTAGATATACATTCACTGAATTTATCTGCTCCATTGCCCAATTTATTCTTATCTTCATACACCTGGCTTACGACAATAGTTTCTTGGTTTGAGTGTGAATTCGCATTGTTGTTGAATGGCCGCTCCAGTTTGTTCTGCCAGTAGTTAGGTAGATCCTCGGTCCAAAGAAAAGCTTTGGCGCAACTTGGCATAACTTGCCACGGTTCATCAGCTGAAAAATTAGAGAATATATTGAAGCAAATGGTGCAATTAAACAACTACATTTCTTCTTGCTCTTTATAGGCTTTGATATCAAAAAATATCTTCAAAACAAGCCAAATATGGAAGGCAAATTACTAAATTTGATATCAGAATTCAGATATGTTCAACCAACTTGTCCGTAACACTTCTCATTATCAATTTTGTCAAAGTACTTGAAAACAAAGCGAAAAAAATGATTCTCATTCAAATGTTGTAAAATTTGCAAATTCAATAATTCTCCTTCTCATTTTTTTTTTCAAGTGAATAAAATAATAGAACACTTTTCCACGACACCTTTTAAAAATTCAACCTACCAGCAGTGGTCCAAAAAAACTAACGTCAGATTTCGTATCAAGTTTGTAAATGCTAGCAACATTCCTTAGTCAAATTTTTCATCAAGTTTACAAACCAAGAAGATTGGTCAATAGCAGCAATAGCGAAATACGAAGTAAATTTACTTGCTAGACAATTCACATGCTTTGTTACAATTGACGTTATCGGAAAACTGCCACTAAACTTCGCACTTCACAATGCAATCGAAATTCCAGATATCATTTCTAAAACGCATTGAAACAAAATATCTAATCCTGACAAATTATCTTCTATCGTTCTTGAAAAAAAGGGTATTAAAGTGCAACAGGCTCTTAAAAATGTTTCATATAACTATAGACCTGTACTCTGATGAGATCACACATGAAAAAATGTATTTATCAATACTTATATTTGAAATTTAAGCGATCATATGGTATCCAGAAAAAAAATCAACAGGTAGCCTCCGCTTAGATACAACACTCACTTTTGAAACAAATCAATTAAGAAAGACGGAGTCTCGACCTGTTGAACGTGATATTTTGAATGCTTTTCACTGTGTCTGTCATGAGGGTGTATTTATTAAACAACGATGTTGTGGCTCACCAAATCATCTTTCTTCGAGACTATCCCAAAGAGCCCACCATACAAGTAGATTAATTCTTTCATTAGATGTTTTGGTGAAGAGGACCGACACTAAATGGGAAACATCTGTATACCGAAAACCCACTCACACGGGACAGTATCTGAACCACGAATCCAACCACCATCAATCAACTAAAAGAG